>ML318063.1:0-20812 GCA_005239505.1 Nicotiana paniculata
ATGCAATAGTCAATTACTTAGACTCTCGAATTTCATTTCTATATAATTAGGACCAATGGAGTTCCTAAAAGGTTCTTCGTTAAATGTATTTATTCATTCATTCGTCTATCACCGGAATTTAATAGTTCTTGTTATGTCGGGTAATTTGTATCGCGTGAAACAGACTCGGGAATAATTTAATAATTTTGGCTTAGATAGAAGATTAAGTTTGCTAATTTATAAAAATATTTTTTTTAGTGAAGTACATATAGGGGTTACGAATTAGCTATTTTAAGGAATAAATAATTGTAGTTGTAAAAATATTTATAAGCTAGCGAGATAAATCATGAACCAATTTAAGACTCGTTACAATAAGTAAAAAAAAAAAAAATTATACAAATAAATGTCTCGAATCTGAAGGAGACAAAACAAATAAAATATTTTAAAATACTAGAAAAACTTTAGATGTACTTTAAATATTAGCCCATGTGTTCATACCCGAACCTTGGATTGATATGGTTAAATAATAAAAGGATCATGTGCGCATTCCGCGTCTCGGCGCCTTTAAATTAAAAAATAATAATGTTGTAACCATGTGTACATTCCGTACATTGGTTTAACATTTAATTTAAAAGAAGTATCTTGCGTGCGTTTTGCATCTTGGTGAACACAATATATATATATATATATATATATATATATATATATATATATATATATATTGTGTTCACCAAGATGCAAAACGCACGCAAGATACTTCTTTTAAATTAAATGTTAAACCAATGTACGGAATGTACACATGGTTACAACATTATTATTTTTTNCTGAGGGGTGCCTTACACCTTCCCCTCGGTCAACAGAATTTCTTACTCAGTCTTCTATTTCGTAGATCGTAAATTAGGAGTCAAATCTTCCTTTTGATAAGGGATTCAATAAAAGGTGACTTGGAACACCAAAACTCAATTCCAAGTTGCGACTCTAAATAATAAATAATCCCATTTCAAAACGTCACTTTAACTGGAAAAACTCTTCTAACTCAACCTCATAATAGGATTGTGGTGAAAAAAGAGATGTGATAGTTTTACAGCCTTCGAGTGGTTCGTTGATCACTGGCGTTTTTGGTACCAACACTCCGGTGAGTTAAATCGTTCTATCCTGGGAGGATATATTCCAACACCTCGGGTACTTGAGGGGAATAATTTCCTTAAGGACACACCGTGTATTCAGTGGCTCGGCCTATTCTTATATTATTTTTCATAGAAAAAACTAAGGACACCTGGACTAGTGCGCCCGCGCTCAGCACGCGCTAGTGGTCGTGCTAGTCAGGTTTCTCACTGTCCCTAGTATATTCCACTAACGCGGCCGTGCTAATCCCGCACTAGAGCCCGCGCTAGTGAGGTTTCTTACTATTTCTATATTTTTCAGAAATTATTATTGTTTTATTTTACAGCAATACAGATTACTAACAAATATTCATTACCAATCACTCATCATCACCAACAAATATTTTTGTTCTCTCATGATTGCTAATGATTAGTAATCATCACTACAAGCCTTCTCTTTTTCAATTACGAGTAGCCTTTTGTGTGTTCCAATTTCTTTTATAACCTATGTTTATTTCCTCATTCCAAACTTGTTGGATTTATTATTAATATTTTGTTGACTCCTGTATCTTCTAAATAAATAGAGATGAGCTTGTTTAATCCTGAGAAAATATTTCACATTGCTGAAATAGTTTTTAGAATAGTGCCTAGTACAACTCAAGTCAGTTGGTGTATTTTCGCTCACAAATAATATTATTGTAATATTATTATCGTTATTTTTCCGTGTCATTTCCCTGCATCTTGTTGTGTCTTGAGAGACTTTGTAGCACTTTCCCACAGTTCTCTATCACCTATTCCATTCCCATTACCCCTTTCCCCTTCTCTGCCAGTACTTCATTAGATATACTCTTCCAACAAATTAAATCTGAATGCCAATCTAAGAAATTAGATTTAGGTCAAGGAATAAAAGAAATATCCTAAATGGGCTGCTGCTTTGCGTTTGATGTTTTAGAGATTACTGATAATCATTGATTATTTAGAGTGTTAATTAGGAAGTCAAGGAGCCTGAGGACAATGAGAAATGTGATTGTGTCATTCAAGCAAGCAGTGTGTTTACTCCGGATTGGTTCCTTTATACTGGTGCATTTGGTATAGACAAAATATTTTTTTCTTAAGAAAAACTTTCTGAATTATATTTTTCACCGATTGATTAGATATAAAAGCTAAGTTGCTCCGACACGGCGGTTTAGGTGCCGCACCCGTGTCGACACGAAATTAGTATGGATATGGGTATGGGATCCTTACCGGATTTGGTCAGACAACTTTGGGTACTTTGACCACGACAGACGAAAGAATTCGAGATCAGAATCAAAATTAAGATAAATTTGAAGAAAATAACATACCTTATCTAGGAAACTAATCATTTACTTTTTTACAATGTGAGAATAAAAAAGAATTATACAAGGTTTAAGATATGGTGAGGATCAGGATTTGGAAATATTTGATAACATCTTCCTAAGTGTCGATTGAAACAAATAAAATAGAATAACAGTTAGGGTTTATGTGAAAACAACTTTTCTCGTAGATAACATATAGTATCAGTTTTCAAATTTCAAGGTAATCAAGCACTGAAACATATATTTTTCTTTAAAAACCTTTCATTGAACTTTCTTTTTTCATCATTCCGAACATATTGAAGAAGTTATTTAAGAACTAATTAAACAATCTCTACATTTATCATTAAGAGACAAAATAACTTATTATTCTAGGTTTAAGTGTTTACCTATTCAAATATTTCTGCAGAAGCACTCTGTCTAAATTTGTATCTACTTAACAGCATTGTCATTACATTCCTTTGTACAAATGTAAAGCCACGGAGGAAGCCCAAGTTATTTCTTGATTGTCTTGCCCCGACGAGTCCCGAATGAGTCCCATTTTCACCTTTAAATATGTTAGATAACAATTTTGTGGTTAAAATGTCGACTGACAACCCAATGATGTGATCTTAAGTGACAACGACTATTCTTTTAGAGACAAATCCGGAATTTAATGCTTATGAGTTTTTATAGCGACTTCAAATAAATATACAATAATAATTAAATTTATAATTAAATATTTATAAATATTTAATAATTTTTTAATATATATACATAAGCTGCACAAAAATTATTGGGTTCACATGACACCAATCTGCCGTGTCCTTTTCCCAATATAATATAGACGTATCAACTTTTTGAGAATAGAAATTGACTAAGAGAATCATTTGGACCAGCCATATAGCATCCCTGTAAAAAGTACCACATATATGCAACACCTGAGTTAGTTGCATGTTTAGTCCTCAATGTTTACTTCAAAATTCAACGTCGGGCCTCGTGGTTTCAAGTGTATCAACTCCGTCCTTAACACAATGCTGTTCCTCCTACAATTGTCCCTGAAATTGCTAGCATATTTTAGTTTAAATATATCGATCACTCCATGCATGTTCATGGCACTACCACGCGTAGAAAGTTCAAATTAAAGAATTGAAAGGAAGATAATACGATAATTTATTGTGCTTGATGTTTTTGGCGCCGTAATCAGGGCACAACCACAATATTAATTATGCATGAGTTCAAATGAATCTAGTAGCTTTTGTTTAGACTTTATATTGATATGAAAATTCGTATAAATATTTAATTACAAATTCAATAATTAAAACATATTATGAGTTAAATAATAAATTTAAAACCCATAAACTTCAAATATTCTTGGTCGGCCTCTGCCACAATGGGAAGAGAAGGACTATCATGAGGGAGAAAAGTCCGTCACGATAGCCATAAATGACTGCCTAACATGTCAACCAAACAAGGATGTCAGCTTAGAGCTTGTTAGTATATATATGTAGGCAAGTCATCCTTGGCTACTAAACAAAGGCTCTTCCCTTCATGTAAGGCCTCTCTTCCAAACATAAGTTCCCTAGATTTTAGCTTGTGTGGATTATTTGCTTTCTTATTCACAATAATTATAGCCAAATCGAAAGAGTTTGACCCTTTGGCCTTGTTGCCTCATCCATGAGATTCGCTAACCTTCTTTCCCTCAATCTGTATAGTGCTATTGTTTCTGTGCAAGAATATATTCTTTTGAGATGAAGATTGATGATTATATGTTTGCCTTTTCATTTTTCTTAAGAGAGGTTTGGCATGGAATAAAAAATATATATCTATAGAAAGTAGAATGATCTCTATGAGGGTAGGAAAAATATAAGATAAAATAGTCAGTGCCGATGCATTAGACGTGTTTACCTTTAAAATGCATAATAATTATGCGATTTAACAGATATGTGGATTGATTCAACACAAGTAATGAAGAATGTTAGATAAACGAATTAAAAATGAGATAAATAACCAAACCAGTTGTGACATTGAGCGGCTCAAATTTTAACTTAATAATGGTTTTGCCCTCGACCGGACCCTCGGTTCGAAGTCAAATACGTATGAAGAACTATGATTAAAATAAGAACCTTTCAATAGCTAGAAAGCAGAGAATAATTTAGTATGGCCTTGATATGTGTGTTACAATGTGTATTGAATGAAAAATATTCTCCTTTGTATAGTAGGAGAGTTTCATCCCTAGTACAACTCTAAAAAAGGTAAAAATCCTCCTTAAACATCAATCACTGATACGCTATCGGCATCAAGCGAGATTCACGCTGTGATATCCGGTTGGGTACGGATATCACAACCCTCTGTTAGTCGTGTACAACCGTTTGTATGCTTTCCGAGGTCTTGGAACCAGAGATTCTGGGTTCGGGGGGTGTTGACTTGTCAGGCCGGTGGCGAGCACCTGTTCCGGCCTCGAACCAAGGAGTTTTCAGATTCGATCTCTATCTCGTACATTCGTGCTTCGTCTGACTCACCGGGAACTCGGGGTATGTGCTAACCTCGAGTTCACCCGTACACAGATAGTCCCCTCATTTCTCGGAGAGTAGGTTTACGAATCGATGGGAAACAATAGATGTACCCCGGTTCCTTCCTTCATACGTTACAACCGAGAGGATGAAGAAGTCGAAACGTCCCATCAGTCGCGTCATTCTGGCTTTGGACACGTGTAAACCATCGGCTGATCGCCTCCGAATGTGAAACGTCGCGTAATGATTACATTTTGTCCTATAAAAGCTTTGACCTTTTTTACTTCTTTTACTTTCTGATCTTAGCTTTTGTCTTCGAATTCCCTAGCAACTACCAACTCTTTTAAATCTTCATCTCTTTACCTTTAATTTCCAAATCTTCATAACTATTTTTAAGTTTCTACCTAAATCTTCATCCTACCTTCAAACCTTCATATCTTTTCCTTCAATCCTTCATATCTTCTTATTCTCGTATCACAATGTCCAAGACTTCCAAATCAGTTCCTCATCAGGCTGCCTCTTAATCTCCCCATCCGGCCACGGGTACTGAGGCGACCGTTCCCAAAGTGGTTGTTCTCGAAACGGCTGTTGCCGAGATGGTTGCTCCCAAAGTGGCTGCCACCGAAGCGGCCCAAGAGCCTCCCATGAAAAGCTTTATTCCCGGGGGTTGTTCAATCCTAGACGACTTCAAAGTTGAGAAAGCCTCATCCAGACAAGACCGAGGTGAAGGGGCAGTGAGATATATATGCTCTGTCACCGAAGATACCCTTCCCATTGTTCGAGAAGAAAATAACTAGGGAGGTAAGGACGTGGTATTCCCTAGGCCAGAGGATGATATCACCACTCACGTGGAGGGGTATTTAAGTGTCTACACTTATCCCTTCACACTGGGCCCGATAGACCCAGTTGTTTTGGCCTTTTGCAAGAGATATGAGGTGTGCCTTGGGCAAATTCACCCGTCTCTTTGGAGGATTGTGATCCTCCTTCATTATTTTGCGAATAACACCGAGTCTCCTTGGTTCACCCTTGACCATCTTCTATGTCTTACAGTCCCCAAATTTTTCAAGAGGGACTAATCAAGCTCACTTGTCGGGCCATCAAGGCCCTTTTTTCGAGCATCAACGAGGATCGAGACCGAGGCTGGTAGGGGCGCTTCATCTGGCTGAAGACTGAAGATTTGATCCCTTAAGAGTTTCTACCATTCCCCGAGAAGTGGAATGCATCTTGTAAGTGTAATCTTTCCTTGAGTGTCGAGTCTTTTCTGTTCCCTTTCTCACCATCAGTATTTGTGTTTGTACAGCTGTTACTCGGGTTCCCAATGCGGTCCCCCGACTCAAGGAGTAAATTGAAGGCATCTGCAAGAAAATGTCCTATTTTGTGTGCTCATAGTGCAAGCCTTCAAAGGGCTGATAGGAGGCCCATTCTCATGGTAAGGCTCTTCTCAGAATAGCTATTATTATGCCCTGAACTTACATAACGCTGGCCCTTTATTTTTCATTCGTAGGTTTGCCTAAGACCATCGAACTTAGGCCATTGAAAGGGGATGAGGATGCGTCCCTACACCTTTATCCCTCTGTTATGGAAAGCCCGAGGCTTCCGTGGGGGGGGGGGGGGGGGGGGGGGGGGAGAAGAAGAGTAAAATAAAGTCTTCGGGCTCCCTGGGTTCCAAGGTGAAGCCAAAGAAGAGGGCGGCTTCCTAGGATCGTAAGCCCAAGAAGAGCACCAACTCCCGGGTACTAGATTCTGACTCACTTCTCCGGCTCAGGGATGAGTCTGAAGAAGATGATATTCTTGTTGCTCATGGACTGAACCTTGCCGGGGAGCAGGCGGCAGCTGAGGGGAAGAGCCATGAGGCCGACCTCCCTCCGAATTTAGGGGCTGAGATGGAAAAGGGGGTTGAGACCTCCCGAGAAGCCGCTTCTACTCCTAAGGAGGCGACAAGTGTAATAGACATCATGTAGACGCCCTCCTACACCGAGTCCATGCTTGAAGAGGCCCAAGCAGGGAAAGAAAAGTCAAGTGAAGGGGTTCATGGGGCGGATGACCCTCTTCAATCCTTCTTCGATGGCGTGGACTTGTCTACTTTTGAAGACTTTTCTAGTTTGGGCGACCTGGATGTCCCGAAGAAGGACGTGTCTTAGGAAGTTGGCGGGCCTAGTTCGAGCCTAAAGTTGGTGAAGCAGTTTCCTACTCCGAGTGTGGACCCCCAGCTGCAAGAGACAATCATTATTACAGTACCGGAGGATGCTCGAGTTCTCTCTGCTCCCGTGGGCATAGCCAGTTACCTCTGATGCTTGGTGACCGAGGAGGACTGAGTAAATATGAATGAGATGGGCACATAGTGTCCCTTCAACAAGGTGCAGCAAGCGCTGAACTAGGTAAGGCATCAATACTCCCTCTTGAATTCTACTTAAGATCCGCTATCTTTTACTATTTTTGTTGTTTTGCAGGCCTCGGTACTTCACCATGAGAGCTTCCTCTGGTACCGCTTTGAAATCAGCTAGATTCGAGCTTAGGAGCAGGATCAGAAAAGGGACATGTTCAAGCACCTTAGTGAGCAACAACACGGGGTCCTCAAGGACCTTCAGGCCGAGCTGGACATGACTACGAAGGAAGCTTCAGCCGTGAGGCGGGAACATGCCGACCTGGTTGAAAAGGTATAGATTTTTGAAGATAAAAATGAGGAGCTAGTCGTGGTGACTAACAACACAACCTTGCAGGTTCAACACTAGATCGACCAACTCTGAGCCGAGATGAACGAGGTCCAAGTCACGGCCGATGGCTGGAAAAGCAAAATGGAATTTCTCACTTCGGAGACGAAAACCGCCAAGGTGAACTTGGCATCAGTAGAGGTCTAACTCGGGGTGGCGAAGGATAAAGCTAACAAGTGGTCCCAACTGAATGACGATCTCCGAGCATAACTGAGCTTGGCTGTCACAGAGAGGGACACCCTCGGTAGAGAATACGAGGTAGTGAAGTCCAAGTTTGATAAAACCTCCACCGATGTCTGTGAGGTATCCGAAGTCAGCCTAAAGGCAAAGGCCGAATATATGAAATGGCTATCCCATAGGGATACCCTCGAGGATATCCATGCCTAAGGTTTTTGACATAGAGACGAAGATCGAGGAAGACAAAAAATATGAGGCTAAGGAGAAGAAGCTTTACGAGCTTAAAGGTGCCGAAGGCTCTGAAGGTTCCGAGGGCTCGGACAGATCTGAAGGCTCTGACGGCTCCGGCGACATGTTGGGACCTGGTGAAGATTAGGCGTAGATGCCTTTGTACTTTTTTAGTTTTTGTCTTATGTACATTTTGTGTTTATTTTGAGACTGTTTTTATTGGGACTTTGTAAGTATATTCTGGAATATAAATAAAATTTTCCCTTTCTGGCAATTTCGAGTCTTTACTTTTCCAGCATCTTTTCATAATTTCTATTCTTGCAGTATTTCTAATGCGTAAGCATAGAATTGAATGTAGTTATAGGGAGTTTGATTTTCAAAGGTCCTAATGGAGTGTGACTTCGATACAACTTTGTTTGTTCGAGGCTTTGAAAATTGGATGTGACAAGAAGTTTTCTCAAGATGCTTAAGTTATTTTAGATGATGCTTTTGTCGAGGGTAACCTTTTAGCTAGTTTTGAATTTTAATGAAAGGCCTTACTTTTCTGATTACGGGCTTCGGATAACTCCAATCCATTTTTAGGGCGGCCATAGCCTTTTGTACTTAGGAACCGCCTAATAGATTTGGTGCCTCCGGGATTTAGTAGCTCGAATTGTCCAAACTTTTTTCGGATGACAGTCCCCGAGTGAGGGTAGCCCTTGGGCTCGAAAGTCCCCGAATAGGGGTAGCCCATGGGCTCTTAGGATCTAGAATATAAGAGGTAAGAAAATTTGTAATAACAAGGCGGAACTTTCTTTCATATCTGTGTGTAAAGTACATGATCGAAAATGCGTAAAAACTTGTGTCATGGCTAAAGTGGAATATGTGGGCACGTTTCACACGATCGTTTGGCCCTTACAATGAATCCTAACCACCGAGCCTTAGCTTCTAGCATACACGGTTTTTTTTTTCATTGCTAAGTTTTCCCTTGGTGAAAACGTTAATATGAGGGTAATGGCCCCCAATATGTGAGGTCGAGCTTGAGAGGGCTCGGTATTGTTGATGCAAAATGAACGCCCATTGAATCCAGTTTGAGACCGACCATCTAATCCAAGTTAGCATATTTTACTGTTGCCTCGTTAAAAACTATACCGAAAAACCCATTTTGGGACAAAACCGATTCAAGGGGAAAAGACTGCAACGCGTGCTTTTAGACCTAATAGCCACATCCATTCTTGAGCGTTGCCTGTAAGTGTTAGTTTGATAACATGATTAAAGAGCAGTTGAGATCGTACCTTAGCAGTAGTATCATTTAATGTGTGTCACGTTCCAATTGTTCGGTAGTTGCACAGTGTTTCCCGTTTCGAGTTTGTATCAGCCTTTGCCAGTAACTCCGATGGCTCGATACGGTTCCCAGTTCGATCCCACTTTTCCCTTGTTCAGGTTTCGTGTGTGTAATGTCACTTTACTCAACACCAATCCCTGATCTTAAAGTATCGAAGGTTGTATCTTCGGTGGTAGTATCTTTCTATTCGCGGTTTTTGGGAGGCCAATAGGACTAAAGCCGCCTCACGCCTTTCATCCAATAGTTCTAGGCTCGTGATCATGGACTTGCCATTTGAATCTTTTGTTGCATATTGGAATCTGAGGCTTGCCTCTCCTACCTCGAGTAGTATCAAGGCTTCCGCCCCATAGACCAACAAACAGAGTGGCCCTGGTGCTGGACTTCGAGGTTGTGCGATATGCCTATAGGACTTTGGGAAAGATTTCTTTCCATTTCCCTTTTGCATCGGTCAACCTCTTTTTTAGGTTTTAAATTATGGTCTTGTTTGTTGACTCCGCCTGTCCATTTCCACTAGGGTGGTAAGGTGTTGATAGTATATTTTTAGTCTTGTGATCTTCAAAAAAAATTTTTACCTTGCTACCGATGAAATTGCTTCCCATTATCGCAGGCGACCTCGGGCGGTATCCCAAATCGACATATTATGTGGTCCCAGATGAAGCCAATGACTTCTTTCTCCTGAACTTTTTCAAATTCTTGGGCCTCCACCTATTTGGAAAAATAGTCATTCATGAATAGTATGAACTGAGCTTTATCGGGTGCCCATGGCAGGGGACCGACGATGTCCATCCCCCATTTCATAAATGGCCATGCGGATAGGACCGAGTGTAGTAGCTTCCCTGGTTGATGGATCATTGGTGCGTGTCTTTGGCAGCAGTCACATTTTCGTAGGAAGTCTTTTTCACGACCCGAAATCCCACCATCGGGATCATGATGGCGTCTAACGTTGAACCCGCTAGACAAGCCAACGTTCTGGTTAACATGCTTATTTCCTTATTATTAGCATTTAACGAAAAAGCGATAAGCGAGAACAAGTTTAAATAACAATGTGGAAGCTATGAAATAAAACATCTCGAGTATCTGATACTACAAAATCCTTAGTAACACCCAATAACTGGTACCACAAATCCACGGACTGTCTAAGAATACTAAAAACAAAGTCTGAATAAGCAATAGAACTATCTCAGAAATACAAGAGAATACAGAAAGAGAAGAAATGAGATAGGAGGTGACGCCAAGGCCTACGGACGCCTGCAGGACTACCTCAATGTCGCCTGTGGACTGAAGGATACTCCTTCGATCACTGTCCATCGGGTCCGCTACCGTAATCTGCACAACATAAAGAAGTGTAGGTGTAGCATAAGTACAACTAACCCCATGTTCTGAGTAAGTGACGAGCCTAACCTCGGCGAAATAGTGACGAGGCTAGGACACGAATACACATGTGCAATTCAATAATATATAACAGAAATAATGGCAGGAAGTAAACAGTTAAATACAAATACGGGGAAAACATGCTGGGGTACAAAGGGAAAAACACTTACTGAGTAACAGAACATGGCAACCGTTTAAGTATCAAAATAACAACAGATAAAAAATAAGTGCATGACATCACCCTTCGTGCTTTACTCTCGTTCTCACCAAAACAAGTGCACGACATCACCCTTCGTGCTTTTACCTCACAATATCATGGCATGGCATTATCCTTCGTGCATTATCTCTCATATCATGGCACGACATCACCCTTCGTGGTTTTAAAATCACAATATCGGCACGTCATTAACCTTCGTTCTTTTAAATATAAAATCATGGCACGACATCATCCTTCGTGCTTTACACTCTCATTCTCACAATGCAATAAATAAATACACGGAATCACCCTTCGTGCTTTATACTCTTCCTCACCCAAACAATAACCAGAACAACAATTTAGCAAGGAAGAACCAAAATACAAACCATAATTTACAACATCCCGACAAGGGAACAATAACAGAAATATCACCGTCCCGGTAAGGGACACAACTATAACCAATCTCACTGAATGTACCACATAACCAAATAATCCTCAACCGAACAACTAATCAACAATGTTCACAACCAAGTATTTCCAACAATTGAATAATCTCCAAAATGAAATCTACTTCATAACATAGTGAATATCGATGGAAAAATCACATATATCACAAAAACCGACTCACGTGCATGCTTGACAACAAGGTATAGGTACTAGTCACCTCACCTATACATTGAACATGATAATAACACGTAGCACATATGACACAACACCTATTCCCTCAATCTAAGGTTAGGCTAAACACTTACCTCGACTCTAAGAATCCAAATCAAGCCTCTAGCACCGCTTTTCCTTTCGAACCCGACTCCAAATCAATAGTATCTAGACATAATTGACTCAATAACATTAATAAATGCTTAACAATTCAATTCCAATGCTTAAATATAGAATTCCCAGTTTTCTTTCCAAAATTCCAAAAATCGACTCTGGGCCCGCTTGGTCCAAACACGACGTTCGAATCAAAACCTGATCACCCACTTACCCACGAGCCCGAATATATAATTTGTCTTGAAATCCAGCCCCAAAACGAGGTCAAATTCCCAAATAATTAAAAAGCCCTAACTTTACCCAAAATCCCAATTTCTACCTTTGATTTCATGTTTTTAGGCTTAGAATCTAATAGATGTTGATAAAAATGGAACAAAACGAGTCAAAGATTACTTACCTAAGAGGTTATGGTGAGGAAGTTCTTCAAAAATCGCCTAAGAGGTGTGGAGAAGAAGGAGTTTGTGAGAAATGGGTTTATTCACGTAACTATTTTGTTTTTGAACTAAGGAAATCACTAGGCGAATTTTCCTTACGCGATCGCGATGGGTAGGACGCGATCGCAGAGCTTAATGACTCCCATGCTACGCGATCGCGAAGAAATGAGTGTGATTGCAGAGTGAACTGGACGCTGACCTACACGATCGCAACCTATAAACCGCGTTCGCACTGAACAAAATAATACCCAGCCCCCAGCCCACATTCGCACTATGCGTTCGCGTGTGGCCCTCCGCATTCGCATAGAGCACTGGCCCCAGGCCCTGCGACCGCGACCAAGGCCCTGCGTTCGTGTAGGTTTATTTACTCACCCCCCCCCCCCCCCCCCGATTGACTCATCGCGATCGCATGAAAAGCATCGGCGATCGCAAAGAAGGAATAACTGGACACCAGATTCTGCAGCAAACACCAGATTTTTTAGAGGTTTTTGCACCCCGACACCTACCCGAAACTCACCCAAGCCCTCGGGGCTCAAAACCAAACATACACAAGACTTCAAAAACATCCCACAGACTTATTCAAGTAATCAAAACACCAAAATAACCTCATAACATCGAATTAAACCTCAAGTCAATGAAATTCTTTTAAACTTCCAAAACTTCTAAATTTTCCATTTCTGATCCGAATCACGTCAAACTAAGTCAGTTTCTTACCAAATTTCACAGATAACACATATAAGTCATAACAAACCTGTACCAGGCTCCAGAACTAAGATACGAGCCCGATACCACAAGTTTCACATCAAATTTCATTTTTAAAAACCTTTATATTTTTCAGAAAATAATTTTTCTTAAAAAATTCATTCCTCGGATTTGGGACCTCGGAATTCGATTCCGGGCCTACGCCCAAGTCCCATATTTTCCTACGAACCCTTCGGGACTGTTAAATCATGGATCCGGGTCCGTTTAAGAAAAAATGTTGACCAAAGCTAACTTTATTCAAATTTCAACACAAAAATATCGTTTTTATCAGTTTTTCACATAACAGCTTCCCGACTATACGCTCGGGATGCGTAGCAAATCGAGGTGAGATATAAGGAGGTTTTCACGGCCTCAGAACATAGATTTAGCTAAAATTATACGGGATGACCTTTTGGGTCATCACAATCTCTACCTCTAAAACGACCGTTCGTCCTTGAACGGACATAGAATGGTACCTGAATCGGGGAAAAGATTGGGATATCGGCTCCGCATATCGGACTCGGACTCCCAGGTAGCTGCCTTAACAGGCTGACCTCTCCACTGAACACAGACTGAAGGATAACTCTTCGATATCAACTGACGAAACTACCGAGCTAATATGGCTACCGGCTCCTCCTCGTAAGACAAATCCTTGTCCAACTGGACACCGCTGAAGTCAAGTACATGAGATGGATCGGCGATATACCTCTGAAGCATAGATACGTGAAACACAGGATGCACGATCGATAAACTAGGTGGAAAAGCAAGTCTGTAGGCCACATCTCCTATCTTATCCAGAATCTCAAAGGGGCCAATGTACCTAGGGCTCAACTTGCCATTCTTCCCGAACCTCATTACACCCTTCATGGGCGACACTCGAAGAAATACCTGGTCTCCAATCATAAATGCCAAATCACGAACTCTGCGATCCGCATAACTCTTTTTCCTGGACTGAGCTGTGAGAAGTCTACCCTGAATGATCTTCACCTTATCCAAGGCATCCTGAACTAACTCCGAACCGAACAATCTAGTCTCTCCCGGCTCGAACCACCCAACTGGCGACCAACACCGCCTACTATACAACGCCTCATAAGGAGCCATCTGGATGCTCGACTAGTAGCTTTTGTTGTAGGCAAACTCAGCTAAAGGCAAAAACTGGTCCCATGAACCTCCAAAATCAATGAAACATGCTCGCAACATATCCTCCAAGATCTGAATGGTACGCTCGGACTGTCCGTCCGTCCATCTTAGGATGAAACGCTATGCTCAAATCAACCCGTGTGCGCAACTCATGCTGAAATACCCTCTAAAAATTGGAGGTAAACTGAGTACCTCGGTCGGAAATAATGGACACGGGCACACCATGAAATCGAAAAATCTCCCTCGTGTAGATTTTTGCCAACTTCTTCGCCGTATACGAAACTGATACAGAAATGAAGTGTGCTGACTTGGTCAGCCTATCCACAACGACCCACACCGCATCAAATTTCCTCTGAGTCCGTGGGATCCCAACTACGAAATCCATGTGATACGCTCCCACTTCCACTAGGGAAGCTCAATCTGCTGAATCAAACCACCGGGTCTTTGGTGCTCGTACTTAACCTGCTGACAGTTCAAGCACCAAGCTACCTTCCACGATGTTTTTCTTCATCCTCCGCCACCAATAATATTGCCGCAAGTCCTGGTACATCTTTGCGGCGCCCAGATGAATTGAATACCGGGAACTATGGTCCTCCTACAAGATCAACTCACGAATACCATCAACATCAGGCACACAAATATGACCCTGTATCCTCAAGACTCCATCACCATCAACTATAATCTGCTTGGCACCTCTGTGCCAGACCGTATCTCTAAGAACACATAAATGGCGATCATCATACTACCTGTCCCGAATACGATCATACAATGAAGAACGGGCCACAATATGAGCCAAAACACTGCTAGTCTCAGAAACCTCCAATCTCATGAACCGATTGGCCAAAGCCTGAACATCTAAATCCAGCGGTCGCTCCCCGACTGGTATATAAGCAAGACTACCCATATTGGCTGACTTCCAGCTCAAAACATCGGCCACTACATTGGCCTTCCCCCGATGATATAAGTTGGTAATGTCATAGTCCTTCAACAGCTCTAACCATCTCCTCTGCCTCATATTTAACTCCTTCTTCTTGAACAAATACTGCAAACTCTTATGATCCGTGAACACCTCACATGGCACCCAATACAGATAATGCCTCCAAATCTTCAACGCATAATCAATAGTTGCTAACGCTAAATCATGAACTGGATAGTTCTTCTTATGAACCTTCAACTAATGTGAAGCATAAGCAATAACCTTGCCATCCTGCATTAACAATGCAACAAGTCCTACCCGTGAAGCATCACAATACACGGTATAAGGCCCTGAACCCGTGGGCAAAACTAACACCGGTGCCATGGTCAAGGCTGTCTTGAGCTTCTGAAAGATCTCCTCACACTCATATGACCACCTGAACGGGGCACCCTTTTGAGTCAACTTGGTCATCGGGGCTGCAATAATGAAAAGCCCTCCACAAATCGGTAATAATAACCTACTAAGCCCAAGAAACTCCGAATCTATGTAGCTGAGGTGGGTCTAGGCCAATCTCTGATTGCTGAAATCTTTTTGGGATCCACCTGAATACCCTCTGCCGACACAACATGGCCCAGAAATGCCACCTAACTCAACCAAAACTCACACTTAGAAAATTTGGCGTGCAACTAACTATCCCTCAAAGTCTGGAGGATGACTCGAAGGTGCTGCTCATGCTCCTCATGGCTACGGGAGTAAATCAAAATATCATCAATGAAAACAATCACAAATGAGTCCAAATAGGGCCTGAACACTCGGTTCATCAACTCCATAAAAGCAGCGGGGGAATTGGTCAACCCAAATGACATCACCAAGAACTCATAATGCCCATACCGAGTGCGAAAGGCTGTCTTAGGGACATCAGATGCCCTAATCCTCAGCTGATGGTACCCAGATCTCCTATTTTGATTCTATAAAAATGCAAGTTTCATAAGTCTATCTTGGAAAACACTGAAACACCCTGAAGCTGGTCAAATAAATCATCAATCCTCGGCAAAGGATACTTATTCTTAATAGTGGCCTTGTTCAATTGCCGGTAGTCAATACACATCCTCATTGAGACATCTTTCTTCTTAACAAACAACACTGGGGCACCCCAAGGAGAAACACTAGGCCTGATGAAGCCTTTATCCAACAAATCCTGCAACTGATCCTTCAACTCCTTCAACTCTGACGGGTCATACGATATGGCGGAGTAGAAATGGGATGAGTTCCTGAAGCCAACTCAATACAAATGTCAATATCTCTATCGAGTGGCATACCCGACAGGTCAGTAGAGAATACCTCAGGGAACTCACGAACCACAGGCACAGATTCTATATAAGGAACGAAGGAACCTCGACACTAGAATCACGAACATAGGCAAAATAGGACAAACAACCCCTCTCGACCATGTGTCGAGCCTTCATATATGAAATAACTCTTTCGGAAGAATGACTAGGAGTCCCTCTCCATGCCACTCGAGGTACTCCTAGTAAGTCCAAGGTTACAGTCTTGGCATGACAGTCTAAAATAACATGGTGGGGATATAACCAATCCATCCCCAAGATGACATCGAAATCAACCATATCAAGAAGCAAGATATCTACATGAGTCTTCAACCAATAACCACTAAGCATGAACGGTAGACTTGATCTACCATAATAGAATCACCTACCGGTGTAGATACATATACAAGAGTACTCAGGGAATCACGGGGCATAATCAGACAAGGAGAAAAATATGAAGACATATAGGAGAATGTAGAACCCGGATCAAATAAAATCGAAGCATCTATGCTGCAAATTGAAACCATACCTGTAATAACTGCATCAGAGGCCTCAGCCTCAGGCCTGGCAGGAATAGCATAGCATCAGGGCGAAGCCCTTCCAACCTGAATATCTATGGGTCGACCTACTGCGGGCTGACCTCTACCTCTCATAACCTGCCCTCCACCTCTAACTGACTGGCCTCCACCTCTGGCACATCGACCTCCACCCCTAGCTGGCTGAGAGGGTGGGGGTGCACCTGGTGCGCAAATCATAGCACGGGAACCCGGATGTTGAGAACTACCAGAAGCTCGGGGTCAATACCTAGCAATGTGCCCTGGATCACCACAAGAGTAATAAGCCCTCTACTGCTGGGGCTGTTGGCCCTGAAATTGTCCCTGTCGACCAAAATAACCACCCTGAAAGTTCTGAAGCGGCGGTGCACTGATAGGAGCTGGTGGTGCACTGCGGGATACCCGGAGTGCTGAATGGAATGGTCTAGGAGGATGACCTCTGCCAAAAGAATCTCTGCCTCCAGGTGAGACACCACTGAATCGGCCGAAATGACAAGGTTTCTTGTCAGACCCCTGACTACTGCCCGGTGATAAGACCATCTCAATACGCCTGGCCACATCGGCCGCCTCCTGAAATGAGATATCAGTACCTGTCTCCCTGGCCATCTGAAGTATAATTGGCTGAGCTAGACCCTTAATAAACCTCCTTACCCTCTCAAAATCAGTGGGGAGTATCATGATAGCATGTCAGGCTAGAGTAATGAACCTGGTCTCATACTGTGTAACAATCATAAATCCCTGCTGGAAGCGCTCAAAATGCCTCCGAAGATTCTTCCTCTGAGTAACTGGAAGAAACTTCCCAAAGAATAACTCGGAGAACTGAGCCCAAGTCAAAGGAGAAGACCCAGCTGGTCTGGTCAAGCAGTAGTCCCTCCACCAAGTCTTGGCGGTACCAGAAAGATGGAATGTAGCAAAATCAACTCCATTGGACTCCACGATGCCCATGTTCCGAAGAACCTCATAGCAACTGTCCAAGAAATCCTAGGGATCCTCTGATGGTGCACCGGTAAATGTAGTAGGAAATAGCTTGGTGAACCGATCCAATCTCCACAAAGCATCGGCAAACATAGTTGCTCCCTCAACTGCCTGTGCCACAATACCCGGTTGAGCTGCTCCAACTGTCTGACGTGCTGGAGTCTGGAACGGAGAATCTAGCTGCTCTGGTGTGCGGGTAGCAGGAGTCTGGGTCCCTCCCCCAGCCTGAGAGACGGATGATGCAGTAGGAAGAAGACCAGCCTGAGCCACGCTCTCCATAAGGCCCACTAAGCGGACCAGAGCGTCCTGAAGAATCGGGGTGGCAATGAACCCCTCAGGGACCTGAGCTGGTCCGACCGGTACTGTCCGAGTAGGAATCTCCTCAGAAACCTCTACCTGAGGATCCTCTACTAGGGCCGCTGCTCTGGGCTGAGCCCTGGCTTTGTCTCGGCCTCTAGCACGACCTCAGCCTCTAGCAGGAGCTGCAACGGGAGGATCGGGCTGCTGATCGTTAGATGAGGAAGCACGCGTTCTCGCCATCTGCGAGAGAATAAAATAGAAACTCAGTTAGAATTTAGAACTCAAATTGCACGACAGAGAAGAAAATATGTGAAGTTATTTCCTAACTTTTAATCCTCTAGGGATAAGTACAGACGTCTCCGTACCGATCTCTGATACTCTACCAAGTTTGTCCGTGAATTATGAGACCTAAGCAACCTAGAGCTCTGATACCAACTTGTCATGACCCAAAATCCCACCATCGGGACCATGATGGAGTCTAACATTGAACCCGCTAGACAAGCCAACGTTCTGGTTAACATGCTTATTTCCTTATTATTAGGAATTTAACGAAAAAACGATAAGCGAGAAAAAGTTTAAATAACAATGCAGAAGTTATGAAATATAACATCTCGAGTATCTGATACTACAAAATCCTTAGTAACACCCCAGAACTGGTACCACAAATCTACGGACTATCTAAGAATACTAAAAACAAAGTATGAATAAACAATACAACTGTCTCAAAAATACAAGAGAAGACAGAAAGAGAAGGAATGAGATAGGAGGTGACACCAAGGCCTGCAGACGCCTGCAGGACTACCTCAGTGCCGCCTGTGGACTGAAGGAACCTCCCTCGATCACTGTCCATCAGGTCCGGTACCGTAATCGACACAACATAAAGAAGTGTAGGTGTAGCATCAGTACAACCGACCCCATGTACTGAGTGAGTGCTGAGCCTAACCTCGGCGAAGTAGTGACGAGGCTAGGACACGAAAAATAATAAACACTTGTGCCATTCAATAATATATAACAGAAATAATGACTGGAAGTAAACAGTTAAGTACAAATACGGGGAAAACATGCTGGGGTACAAAGGGAAAAACACTTATTGAGTAAAAGAACATGAAAACCGTCTAAGTATCAAAATAAAAACAGAGAACAAACAAGTGCATGACATCACCCTTCGTGCTTTACTCTCGTTCTCACCAAAACAAGTGCACGACATCACCCTTCGTGCTTTACTCTCGTTCTCACCAAAACAAGTGCGCGGCATCACCCTTCATGCTTTTACCTCACAATATCATGGCACGACATTGTCCTTCGTGCATTATCTCTCATATCATGGCACGACATCACCCTTCGTGCTTTTAAAATCACAATATCGACACAACATTAACCTTCATGCTTTTAAATATAAAATCATGGCATGACATCATCCTTCGTTCTTTACAATCTCATCCTCACAATGCAATAAATAAATACACGACATCACCCTTCGTGCTTTACATTCTTCCTCACCCAAACAATAACCAAAACAACAATTTGGCAAGGAAGAACCACAATACAAACCATAATTTACAACATCCCGGCAAGGGAACAATAACAAAAATATCACCGTCCCGACAAGGGACACAGGTATAACCAATCTCACTGAATGTACAACATAACCAAATAATACTCAACCGAACAACTAATCAACAGTGTTCACAACCAAGTATTCCAACAATTGAATAATCTCCAAAATGAAATCTACTTCATAACACAGGGAATATAGATGGAAAAATCACATATATCACAAAAACCGACTCACGGGCATGCTTGAAAACAAGGTATAGGTACTCGTCACCTCAGCTATACATTGAACATGATAATAACACGTAGCACATATGACTCAACACCTATTCCCTCAAGCTAAGATTAGGCCAAACACTTACCTCGACTCCAAGAATCCAAATCAAGCTTCTAGCACCGCTTTTCCTTTCGAACCCCACTCCAAATCAATAGAATCTAGACATAATTGACTAATAACATCAATAAATGCTTAACAATTCAATTCCAATGCTTAAATATAGAATTCCCAACTTTCTTTCCAAAATTCAAAAAATCAACCCCGGGCCCGCTTGGTCCAAACACGAGGTTCAGACCGAAACCCGATCATCCATTCACCCACAAGCCCGAATATATACTTTTTCTTGAAATCCGACCCCAAAACGAGGTCAAATTTCCTAATAATCAAAAATCCCTAAATCTACCCAAAATCCCAATTTCTACCTTTGATTTCATGTTTTTAGGCCTAGAATCTAATAGATGTTGATAAAAATGGAAGAAAACGAGTCAAAGATTACTTACCTAAGAGGTTATGGTGAGGAAGTTCTTCAAAAATCGCCTAAGAGGTGTGGAGAACAAGGAGTTTGTGAGAAATGGGTTTATTCCCGTAACTATTTTGTTTTTGAACTAAGGAAATCACTTGGCGAATTTACCTTATGCGATCGCGATGGGTAGGACGCGATCACAGAGCTTAATGACTCCCATGCTACGCGATCGCGAAGAAAGGAGTGTGATCGCAGAGTGAACAGGACGCTGACCTACGCGATCGCGACCTATAAACCGCGTTCACACTGAACAAAATAGTACCCAGCCCCCAGCCCATATTTGCACTATGCGTTCGCGTGAAATCCTCCGCGATCACGTAGAGCACTGGCCCCAGGCCCCACGACCGCAACCAAGGACCTGCGTTCACGTAGGGTTATTTACTCCCC
>ML318064.1:0-27618 GCA_005239505.1 Nicotiana paniculata
TTAGTCATCTATTTCCGTGCGGAGCCGGAGTCGGGACATAGAGGTAGTTGTTCAGCGTCCACAGCATCTCTGCTTACCTTTCTTATTTTGTACTTAGTTCTTCATTTCGAGATTTTTGTATTATGCCAGTAGAATTTTTGGTATTATCCTTAGATGCTCATGACATGTTGGCTCCGCATCTTGGGGATGGTTGTAGACTGTTTAGCTGTTTTGTTTTGCTTAAAAGATTCAAAGATTTACATACGTTTATGAATGTTGAAAATGAGTTGGAAATTTTGGAAAGAAACTGTAAATATGTGATTGTTAGATAGCCTAGTTCCACGATAGGCGCCATCACGGCCGATTTAGGATTTGAGGTCGTGACACAAACAAAGACAAGGCTCATGAATTAAGTAACAATACATATCTGCAAAGTTAGGATAAGTTAACTAATTGCATACTTATAGTATATAAGGAATGCAAAGTTCAGAACAGGTGCAGGATTAATAAACAGTGTGCATGGACAAGTTTAAACATTACGCCAGCTTTTAAGAGGATTCATATTATTCAAAATAAATTAACTATAGGATTAGACAAAGTCATAGAAGCATAAGGGCAGAATCATACTCAGAATTTAAACATGCTGGAGAGCAACACATATTATGGAAAACATGAAGAATAAAGTGACAAGAGATTAGGGCTTACCCGTTAAGAAGGAAAGCAAGTAACCACAACATTAATTCCAGAATCAAATGGTCTTGGCTTTCACCCGGCCAAGACCATAAACAATGAGCAAAGAGAATTAGAGTAAAGAATCAAAGTTTCAATGAGAGTAATAGAGTTCGAGTCTGTCCTAAAGGGGAGAGGGGAAAGTGTTTAAATAGTGTTCAGTTAGACAGACAAATAAGGGAAGTAATCAAACACATATAGGTAAGGAAAGAAATTAATCACAAAATCAATTGAATTCAAAGTTCAGTCAATTAACAGGGCATAACACCGTGTAATCAGGCGAGTAACATTTAAAATAAGGAAAATATCAATTAACAGTCAATTTCAAGGCCAATAAGGTAAGAAAATAAGAAACATGGTATATTGAGAAGAATTAAGGAAAGTTTTAGTCATATACGAAAAAGGAAAATATTTAAAATCAGTAAGGAAGGAAAGATTTAAACCCTAATTTTTAGGTAAAACACATAAATCGGCAGAAATAAAAAGACAAAGAGTAACATGCTTCATAGAATGAACTTAGACAGGAATATACTCAAAGACACATAATCGAACCATATCTAGTCCCAAAATAAAAGGTCTGAAACCCTAATCTTAGGTAAACCATAAAATCGATACAAAATAAAGGTAAAGAATCAAATATTTTAGTAAAATGAACATAGACAAGAGGTTGTTCAAAAAGAAAAATCAGAATGGAACCAGGTTTGAAACCCTAATTTAGGGAAAATAAAGGAAATTAACAAGAATAGGTAGATTCATGCATAATGAAGTGAATATAGACGAGATAATGCTAAAAATCAAAGTTTGAACCAGTTTAGGTTCGAATCAAAGAGAATCTGAAACCCTAACCTTTAGGGCTAAGTAAGAATCCACAAGAGATACATAAAACAAACGAACTCACAAAGAATACGAGATGAACACGGACGGAATACACAATAGGTTAAGGATTTTGAACCAAATTTGGTTCGAATCTCTCCAGATCTGCTTGCCATTTTAGGCAAGTCATTAGGAAATACCAAAATCGGGTAGCCAGTAAGGAGATAGGACCAAATAAGGTAAGTAAATAAACATTGATTCCATTCCTCGGGTTAGAATTAGGGAGATTTTGAGTGACGGCGCTAGGGTTTTGAGAGGAGAAGAAGAAGAGAGACTTTGAGGGCGGCAGCGTGGGTGAAATGGGTTAGGGTTAGACAAGTAGGTTATAATTAAAAAGGGATTGAGTGGTACGAGTCAGAGATCAACGGCTGTGATTTAAAAAGGTTGGGTCGGGTGTTTTGGACGGGTATAGGTCTGGGCTAATGGGTATTTGGGTATTGGGTATAGGGGTATTGGGCTGGTGTAATGGGTTGGGGTAACTAGGTAGTGTATAGGTCCGAAATTGGGTTTTTAGGGGCTATATTTTAAATACCCAATTACTAAATGAATAATTTAAAAAAAATAATTAATAAATAGCAAAATATCACTTGTGTATGAAAATAATTTAAAACAATTACTTAACATTATAAAAATATAAAAAGTCATTTTCCTGTATAAATAATGTAATTATGCATATATATATATATATATATATATGGGCTATTATTGCAAAATATGCAATTTTAGCCTAAGGGTGCCAAAAATACAATTATAAAAAATATTTAAAGCTTAATATGGATTAGATGATGAAAATTAAATGATAAATCATCATAAAATTTATTTGAGATGCAATTAAAAATTACTTATATAATTGTGATGACCCAAAGGGTCATCTTATAAATTAAGACTCTATTCCAGGTTCATTGGTCTTAAAAATACTAATTTTACTCACCTCGATTTGTGTGCACAGTCTGGACGTGAAACCGGAAAGCTTCTATGTGAAAATATGAATTATAATAATTTTTTGAATTTAAAATTTGGTTTTAGTTGACTTGGTTAAACATTTTTAGTGAACGGACCCGGATCTGTGTTCCGACAATTCCGGGAGGTCCGCAATAAAATATGGGACTTGGGCAGATGCCCGGAATTCGTTTCCGAGGTCCCTAGCCTTAGAAATCAATTTTTGAAAGAAATTATTTTGCTGGAGTTTTAAGAAAATAAAGAAATGAATTAATGTTTGAACTCATTGGTATCGGGCCCGTATTTTGGTTCTGGATCCCGGTACAGGTTTGTTATGATATTTAAGTCCTATCCTTGAAATTTGGTGAGAATCGGAGTTGAGTTGATGTGATTCGGACGTCCGGTTGAGAAATAGTGAAATTTAAGTGTTCTTGAGAAAAATCATGAGTTTTGAGGTTAAATTCGTAGTTTTAGATGTTATATTCGTGATTTGATCGCACGAACAAGTCCGTATGATATTTTTTGACTTGCGTGCATGTTTGGTTTAGAGTCCCGAAGGCTCGGGTGAGTTTCGGGTAGGCTTCAGGATGTTTTAAACTTGTAAAATCTGCTGGTGCACCAGTTCTGGTGTGCCCGCACCAGCGAGCCTTTGGCCGCAGGTGCGAGTGCCTTCCCGCAGGTGCGGCCCTAGCCAGTGCTCCTTGTTTCGCAGATGCGGACTCCCCATCGCAGGAGCGGGAGAAACCCGTCCACAGATGCGGCCCCAACGGCCCAGTCCTATTTCCGCAGGAGTGACCCCCTGTCCGCACGTGCGGATGCGGCCCAAACCGCAAGTGTGAGGGTCGGACAGTGAGTTCACTTTAATTAGAACTCCTGCCCCTTTTCTTCATATTTTTCGAACTAAAAAGACCTAGAAGCGATTTTCAACCCACAAGTTCATCCTGAAAGTGTTGGTAAACAATTCTAAACTCTTCTCTTTCAATTATTCAAGGTTTTTCACTACTTTTCAATCAAAAATTAAGAATTTTCATGGTAGAAATTGAGGGTTTGGGTAGAATTAGAGAATTTTGTAAAAATCGAATTTTGACCTCGAATTGGGGTCGGATTTCAAAATTAATTGCATATTCGGGCTCGGGGTGAATGGGCTAACGGAATTTGGTCTGGACCCCGAGTTTGGATGTCACGACCCCAAATCCTAAGCCGTCCGTGATGGCGCTTATCAAGGAACTAGGCTAGCCAACCATTTCAGACTATCATATCATTTCATAATTTCCCAAAATTAGCAAATTTTAAAACAGCAAAATGAGATGAATAATTTATATACACTTCCCCAAAACCTGGAGTCAACTGTCATGAGACTCTAAGACAGTAAATACAATGTACAATGAGGTGACTTGCTACTACAAAGCCTGGAGTACAAAAGACAAAACTATGAACTGAGGAAAAGAAAGGGGGTGAGCTGGGGACGCTGATCAGCTACCTCGATCCTCGAACAACTCCAAGCACATCGGGAAATCAACTAGTGAGATGGTCCGGTACCTGGATCTGCACACAGAGGTGCAGGGAGTAACGTGAGTACACCAACTCAGTAAGTAATCAAAGCAACTAAAAACTTGAGTGTAGTGACGAGCATTTATAAATCATGTAAATCCATATAATGAGCAACAATGGAAATGAATAATCAAGTCAGGAATTTACATTCCGAATATTTCATAAAACTCCAGTTTCCATTTTAAAATCTCGCATAAAATCATTTGTCCAACATTTATCATCAGAGGCTCAGTGAAAAGAAGAGTGAAAACAATATTTTCATAAAATATAAGCCCCTCGGGCACAGTATCACTCACAATAAAGCCTCTCGGGCAAGCCTCTCAGTCACTCGTGACTCCACTATCAGTATCTCATGCTCACTCTAGACACTCGTACTCAGGAAGTACCAGGAATACACTCAGGCGTGCAGCCCGATCCTTACAACAAACGCTACAGCGTGCAGCCCGATCCATATAATAGTCGACTGCGCCCACTGGGGTGTTTAGACTCCGGCGGGGCTCCTACAGCCCAAGCGCTATATTTGTTGCGGCGTGCAGCCCGATCCAACACGTATATTGCTGCGGCATGCAGCCTGATCCATATATATAACATATATTGTTGCGGTGTGCAGCCCGACCCATATATAATCTATATTGTTGCGGCGTGCATCCCGATCCATATGTAATATATAACATATATATTGTTGCGGTGTGCATCCCGTCCCATAACTATCCTCACATACTCGGCTCTAGGCCTCACTCAGTCATCCTCACAAGCCACTCGGGCAATTCATCTCAACTCACGGGACTCAGCCCAAAATACCTCTCAGAGTTTCAACAGTGTGATAATAGTGAGAATAACAACAAGTAGGAAACATGACTGAGTTCACAATTGTTCTGTCAGGATAGTGTGAAAATAGTGTAAAAGTACCTTTCAGGGTCTAAACAGGTCGGCACAAGGCCCCAAACATGGCTCACAACCGATAACAAGTATAAATTTCTAAAATACAGGATGTCGTAAGGTTTCAAATCGAATGCGCGGCTTAATAGTCGCTACGGGGCGGACCAAGTCACAATCCCTATCGGCGCACGCCCACACGCTCGTCCCCTAGCATGTGTGTAACCTCATTTACCCAAACAATATAAAATGTCGGGGTTTCATACCCTCAGGTTTAGAGTTACAATCGTTACTTACCTCAAAACAGCCCAAAAGCTACTACGTGATGCGCTTGCCCCTCGAACTGGCTCCCAAATGCTCCGAATCTAACCAAAATCAGATTAACATCATCAATATACGCTAACGGAACAAAACCAAATCGAAAAATATAAATTTTTACACAATTCTCAAAATTCGGCCAAATCCGAGCCTCGGGCCCACATCTCAGAATTCGATAAAATAACAAAAATAGAATCCTCATTCCCTTACGAGTCTACCCATACCAAATTTACCAAAATCCGACCTCAATTGCCCACTCAAAACACCAAAAGAATTTTCCAAATTTTTCCTCCCAACTTTTCTACTTTAATTCCTCAAATTCCAAGCCTAATCCGTCACAAAATAACATAGAAACGAGTTTTTAATCCGGAAACCTTACCTCCACTGAAGACTCTCGAATTCTCTCTTCAATTTGCTCCCAAACTAGCTCAACCCGCATGCAAAAATAGAAGAAATGCCAAAACTTCGCGGAGGCACCTATCTATACTTTCTGTCCAGCTAATACGCACCTGCGGATCCGCACCTGCGGTCCCAGGTGCGCACCTGCGAACATCCACTAAAACTCCAATTCTCGCACTTTTGGTGCCTCACCCGCACATGCGGCTTCGCAAGTGCGGCCATGCCTCGCACCTGCAGCTTCCCCCAGCCTGGCCTCTTATCTCACCTGCGCAATGACCTTCGCACCTGCGGCTCCCCATCCGCAGGTGCGGCCACACCAGAAAAATGACACCAGCAGCAATTTTTGCTGCAATTCCTAATTCCAAACCTTTGTTAACCATCTGAAATCAATCCTGAGCCCCTCGGAGCCCCAACCAAACATACCAACACATCTCATAACCTCATTCGAACTTCTTCGAGCCTTCGAAACACCAAAAACACTAAAATCACATCAAATTCAAGCCTATGAACTTTGAAACTTCTAAATTTCGCCAATGATACCGAAACCAACCAAAACACGACCGATTGACCTGAAAATTTGCAAACATATCCAAAATGACATTACGAACCTGATCCAACTGTCGAAATTCCATTCCGACCCTGATAGCCTATTTTTCCCTGCCGACTGGAAATCGCCAAAGACTAACTTTTGCCAATTCAAGCCTAATTCTACACCGGACATCAAAACTTCATTCCGAACACACTCCTAAGTCCCAAATCACCTAACGAAGCTATCCGAGCCATAAAATCCACATTCCGAGGTCGTTTACCAATAATTCAACTACCAGTTGACTTTTTCAACTATTAAGCTACTTTAAGAGACTAAGTGCCTCAGTTCTCACCACGACCACTCCGAACCCGAACCAACCGACCCAACACAATATAAACATGCTAAGAAATATATGATAAAGCATAAATGGGAGAAACGGGGCTAATCTCACAAAACGACTGGCCGAGTCATTACATTGGACCAAGCGGGCCCGGGGTCGATTTTTAACTTTTTTTAGAAAACTTAGGAAAATAATGTTTTTTTAGTAAAGTTAGTTCCTTTAGCATAAATTAATGATATTAAACTAATATGATTAGATTTGAGCGGGTTAGAGGCAAATTCTAAAGGAAAAGCGGTAATTGAGCAGTTAGTGGCCTGCGAATTTGAGGAAGTGCTTGGTTTAACCTTGACTTGAGGGAATAGGAATCCCCAACTTAATTTCTATGTGAAATTACATGTGTGAGGTGTATAGGTGAGGTGACGATTATCTATGCACCCCCAAATTATCTGTTTAACATGACCCCTTTCCCCGTTTCTAATTATTTGCTTCTGGGCTTAATTGTTTCATAATCAATGATGTTTATATGTCGATTTGGATTCGTTAACTTATTGTTAAGTATTGTTTCAAGTATTTTAGAAGTGTTGGTTGTTCTCTTGGTTTTGATATGTTACATGAGGATTGAGCTAGATGTCAGTATTACGATATGTATATAATTTTCGGTTGCTTTCATTGTGAAATGATAATTGATGAAGTTTATGAATTTACAACTTATGTTTACAATTGTTGATACAAAAATGTTTTGAAAGGCTTGGCCTGAATTGTGAAAGTTTTCGTAAATAAACTGATATGATATGTCTGGTGGGAGCGGATTGCACGCCGCAACAAGGAGTGATAAGGGTGGACAGGTGGGATCGGGTTGCACGCCGCAACAGGAGAAATAGGAGTGATATATATATAGGAAGGAGCAATAAGGGTGGACAGGTGCGAGCGGGTTGTGCGCCGCAACAAGGAGAGATAAGGGAGAATAATTATGTTTTACTGATTTTCAAAAATAAGGATTTGGAAAACTCTGGTTTTATTAAAAAGGTTTTCATACTATGATTTTTACTGTGATTTAAATTGAAACTTGGAAATTTTTAGGAGTTGATTATAGCTGATATCTGAAAGGAGTTATCCGAGTTGTTTTTATTTACTGTTGCAAGTTACTGGTTATTTAATTTATTATTATTATTTCTTCTTGCTTTATTATATATTGTTCACAGTTTATATTGTTAATTCCCCGTCGTAGCCTCGTCACTACTTTGTCGAGGTTAGGCTCGGCACTTACTCAGTACATGGGGTCGATTGTACTGATACTACACTCTGCACTCTTTTGTGAAGATCCAGGTATCGGCCAGAGTTAGGGGATTTTAGTAGCTGACATCATCGTTCGGAGACACGAGGTAGATCTGCTGGTGTCCATTAATTTCTGGAGTCTTCTCTTTACTTTATAGACGCTGTTTTATTTCTTTCAAAACAGAGATATATTCTTTCAGACCATTATTTGTAGTATTCTTAGTAGTTCGTGAATTGTGACACCAGACTTTGGGTAGTTGTCACGACCCAAAATCCATAGGGTCGTGATGGCGCCGGACATCATTGTCAGGCAAGCCAATCATTAATTAATTGAAATAATTTCTTGTTTTATCATTTATGAAAATCATTACCTTTCACTTATTACATAATAACTAAATAGAATCTGTTAAGTAAATACAATGGTTTAAATAGTCCTATTTTAGCAAATATATTCCAACACATCCCAGAACCCGGTGTCACAAGTACATGAGCAATTTCTAAGAATTTTACAATTTCTACAAAGCTTGTTCGAATATACAAGTGGACAAGGAAATTAAAATAATGTGATACAGTATGAGGGAGACTCTGTCAGCTGCGGATCGCCTCTGAATGATGCAGCTACCCTAAGTCTCCAAATCTGCCACATCGCTATGGAAGTACCGGTGCAATAAAAATGTACAGCAAGTGTAGCATGAGTACGAAAACAACGTGTACTCAGTAAGTCGTCCGCCTAACCTCAGAGAGGTAGTGACGAGAGGTCGAATTAGACACTTGCTAGAGGTCAATGTAGTATATTCGAGTGTGACACTAAGCATGATTATCATAGGCAATTTATTAAAATCAGGAATAAATAATATCAACTCCTTCCACATTAAGCACTTTAAATCTTCGCCATATTAATAACAATTAATCAACATGGGTGATTTAATCAAATAACAAATAATCAACCGGAAGGAACAACTTCTTCCAAAAATCTTTAATAACTTTAAACCTCTATCATTTCAGTTCACAACTTAAAATTCCAGGCCAGTGATCAGGCAAAATCACAGCAAATACGCAGTAAATATCATGCTCAAGCAATGTCGAGGGTCGAACGGTGCGGACCAACAATAATAAATTATGCATTGCCGAAGGGTCAAACGGCTCGAACCATAGATGCATCTATTTTTCCCCGCTCGTGAATCGATCATGTGACGCGGTCAACATAAAAATAATAAGGCTAGCCTGCTCGCGAATCATACGACTCGGGTGCTCATATGTACACATATTCACAAAATAAATCTGCATTTTTATCAAGAAAGCAGTTTCTCAGGAAAGTGGTAAAATTCTTCTTAAAGGAACATGAAATATAGATTTTAAATCTTTGTTTTGAAACTCATTTGCCAAGTTTAATAATATTCCATAATATAACCCTACCAGGTATACAATTATCCACGGAGGAATCAATTCTCTTTCTAGATGATTAAGAAAATGAACTCTAGTCTTCTTTAGATATTCAATTACGATTTCAATTATATTAGCAGTCTAATATTACAGGCAGGATCACAGGTACAACACGTAAGGCATGTTAGTGGGTCCTAGACTACCCGGACATGTCATAACAGTAGTTACACACGGACTCCCGTAACCTCGTGCGTACGTAGCCCCCAAAGATAATAGCACATACTTAATTATTTCACCTAGGGGGACAATTCCCCCTCACAAAGTTAGAAACGAGACTTATCTCGCTCCGAAATTCCATAACCGGCTTCCAAGTCCTTCCGACGACTCCAACGTACGCACAACGCCCCAAAACTATCCAAATAACGGCAAACCAATGAAAATATACTCCAGTATTTGCAACAATTCCAAATTATATAATCTCCCAACCCCGCTTAGTGAATTGACCGATATATTCTATGCATAGCTTTATTAGTTCAAATATACAATATACTCTAAATTCCATGCTCAAATTCGTGGTAGAAATCCAAAATACCATTTCTAGGTTTTCTTCAATATTTTCCAAATTTTTCCACAATTTTCATGTATAATTCCATGCAATAATCTTTTATTTAACTTGGAAACATGAAGGAATTACTTACCTTGTGATCCTTGACGAAAACCCTCTCTTAAAAGCTCCTCAAAATCGTCCAAACCAAAAGAAAATGGAAGGAAATGACCAACAATCTCGATTTTAAAACATTCTGCCCAGGCCATTTTTCGCATATGTGATCCAACTCTCGCACCTGCGATTCCGCAGGTGCGACCAAACCTCCGCACCTGTGGCTTTCCTCAGCTCAAGCCAACTTTGCACCTGCGCCCCATAGCCCGCATCTGCGACTTCGCAGGTGTGGAAATATCATCGCACCTGCGCCCCCAGCCAGACCACCACTTCTTCGCACCTGCGGCGCCATAGCCGCACCTGCGTCCAAAGCCTCGCAGGTGCGGTCACACCAAATGACAGAAATTCCAGCTCCTTTTTTAACTTCAAATATTGATCTGTTAACCACCCGGAATCCACCCGAGGCCCCCGGGACCCCGTCCAATTATACCAACCTGTTCCAAAATATCATGCGGACTTGCTCGAGGCCTCAAATCACATCAAACAACATCGAAACAACGAATCGCACCCAAATCCCAACTTTATGAACTTAGAAATTTCCAACTTCTACATCCGATGTCGAAACCTATCAAATCATGTCCGGTTGACCCCAAATTTTGCACACAAGTCATATTCGACATTACAGACCTACTCCAACTTCCGGAATCGCATTCCGACCCCGATATCAAAATTTCCACTTCCGGTCGAATTTCTTGAAAACCTTCAAATTTTATCTTTAGCCAAATGACTTCAAAATAACCTACAGACATCCGAATTCACTTCCGATCGCGCTCCCAACTCCAAAATCACCATACGGAGCTATTCTCAGGCTCAGAATCCTAAAAGGACATCAATAACACTGAAATGCCTTACAATCCAAATTTATGAAATTCTTCTAAAATGCTATCTTCCATAATATGCATCGAAACGCTCCAGGGTTATCCAAAGCCCGATCCGTACATACGCCCAAGTCCGAAATTATCATATGAACCTGCAGGAACCTTCAAATTCTGATTCGGAGGTCGTTTACTCAAAATTCCAATCTTAGTCAATTTCTCCAACTTAGGGCTTCTGAAATGGGAATTTTCTTTCCAAACCAACTCTAAACTTTCCGAAATTCAATTCTGACCGCACCTACAAGTAATAATACCTGAAACGGAGTTGCTCACGACTTCAAACCGCTGAACGGCGCGCTAGAGCTCAAAATGACCGGTCGGGTCGTTACAGTAGTTATATAGTTAGTTTTAATTCGTGGTTCGTTTCATCATATCAAATATTATTCCTGAGTACAATTATTGGAAATTATTAGATATAGTTTATTTTAAATTGTCTCATTGTGTTTAAGTAAATATTCAAAGGAAAATGACTAATCAAGTTCTAACATTGGCTTGCCTAGCAAGTATGGTGTTAGGCGCCTTCACGATCCCGTGGGTTGGGAATTTGGGTCGTAACAATAATAAAATGCAGGAATAAATTGATTAAAAGATTTTTTAAAAATATAGTAAATTATGAAAAAACTTGATGATGCTCATGCACTATTTTGAAGATATATATGTATTTTTGAGAAATATGAGGAAAAATTGGGTATCAACACTTGTGGCACAACAAGCCCATGCCAGCGACATAGTACTTCATAATCACATAGTTTTGAGTAAAGGGGTGTTACACCCCATGTTTTTGTACGTGAAAGTACGCCATAAGTAAATTGATATGCCGTAAGGGGTGTTACATCCCGCATTTTTGTACGTTAATATTTTGTCGTAAGTTAATCGACGTAAGCTCGGGAATGAGTTTATTTTGACATTATAAGTATTATGCTATTTCAAAAAAGTGGTAAGTAAATTCGTGAAGGTGAAAGGGTGAGCAAATCGAAGAAAATGAGTTTTGTCGAAGTTTGACATTTTGGGATAAAATCTGGTCTAAGTTATAATGCTTGGTATTTATGGACTTGTGCCATACAAGGTACCACATGACCATGATAGTAAGGTATATAAAGTGTGTTAAAAGTGAGTATTATTTTAAATAATTTGAGATAATTTCTTAATTATGTGGGCAATTGGTTAATTATTGGTTAATGGGAGATTAACAAGTTAATCAAAAAATTGGTGGATAATTAATTAAGATCTTGGATAAGCCTAAGGAACCCCAAGCAAAGGCTTTTGGGAAATATGAATCTTATTTCATGTAAGTAGGTGGCATGTTTAGAGGAAATTATTGGCCAAGTCATCTTACAAAGTGGGCCCACACCTATAATAAGAAATATCCCTAATTCATTTAAGGGGGATGGAGGAAGGCTTCGACAAAATAAAGAATGAAATCTTTAACAAAAGTAACGGATGAAACTCAACAACTCATATGAAACTGCAGCAGCATGAAATCGCGATTCTAAGGGAGTACGGTACAATCTTCCTCAAGAATATCATACGGATTTTACCCTACTTCGATCCATTGTTACGTGTTTTCGCAAAAGACATGTGTTAGAGGGATTGTCAAGAAAATCAGTCCAGGTATGTTAAGAGTATCTCTTCTTTCCTTTTGGCATGATCCATTCGAAACAAATGAAACGAGCAAATGCACAACTTTAAGAAATGACTCTATCATAGAAAGTGCCTATGTAATCATTCCCCATGTGTCCTACTATTCTATCATCTGTTCATGGGTCTCAGAAAATACGTAAGTTGATAAAGATTGTTTCATGATATTAATAAAAGGTATATTGATCTTATGACATTCTGAGAAATACTATTAACGTACTTCTTATGCATTTCATTCATTTATACATGAACATTGACCCATGACCAGATAGTGTTACATGTATATATATATATATATATATGGGAAAGGTTATGGCATTATATGCGCACCACCACCTGATCAGTTGGTATACGTTGATGATTTTGTCCACAGTGACCGACATGATATGATGGGATGCCCTCAGAGGCTTGATGATATTATGCATGCATATACCTATTCATGGTATGACATTTATACGCATATGCATGAAATTATAAATAATAATGATTCACAGAGTTATTCAGACTTACATGTTGAGTCTCTTACTCCATGTTTCTCTCATGTCTATTATTTACTGATTTTCATACCTTACATACTTCGTACATTAATTGTACTGACATCCCTTTTACCTAGGGACGCTACGTTTCATGCCCGCAGGTCCCGATAGACCAGTTGAGAGTCCTCCAAGTAAGCTATCAGCTCAGCGGAAGGTGTTGGTGCGCTTCATTTGCTCCGGAGTTGCCTATTTGGTCAGTATGCTTTGGACATGTATTGATTGGTATGTCGGGGCCCTGTCCCAGCCTTATGACGTTTATGTACTCTTAGAGTCTTGTAGACATATGTCATGTATATGAAAGATTGTATGGCCTTGTCGGCCTATGTTCAGTGTACGAGTGATCATTTTGGCCTTATAGGCTCGTATGTCATATGTATAAGTTTGTATTACACATTGGATCGTCCTATGTCAAGTGTTCCCTCATGTTTCACTCTAGTTATCTCAAAGCAGCCTTTTCGTTTCATTTACCTATGATAGTATGATACGAAAGATATGTTACGTTGTTACTCGGCTGAGTAAGGTACCGGGTCACGGTCGCGGCCCATCAGTTTGGGTCGTGACAAGGGGAACCCATTGTAGTTTTCCGCCCCAAATTTGCATACCTTCAGGCTTTATTAGTGCCCTGCAACTTTTACATCAGTGTTATTGATAGGCTCAAGGGACGCAGAACACCGTACCACTTGTCATCAACCAAATCAGTATAGCAACCTAGCATATTTTTTTCAAGGTAGGGATCGATAGTATTAAACGTGTTCCATAGGGATCTATTGAACAACCTTCACCTATTTGCCTCTTCTTGAACCACTTATTAAATGTTAGTGGCATTTTTTAAATCGATGTTGTAATGTTTCTTCAATTGGTCTTTGAATCCAGATGTATTGGTTAATTTTAAGAAGTTGTCTTATACCCTAAAGAATCATAGCGCGCCACCAATATGTGCTATGTGTATTGTCTTGTCGACCTGAAAAAGATGTCATTCTATAAAAGTTGTCGTTCTGGAAAAGTTGTCATGTACCCTAAAGAATCATTATCACGTGAAACATAGCACGTCACCAATATGCGTTATGTGTATTGTATTGTCGACCTGAAAAAGCTGTCGTTCTGGAAAATCTATCTTGTACCCTGAAGAATCATTATCACGCGATCATAGCGCGCCACCAATATGCGTTATGTGTATTATCTGCCAATAAAAACCTATCGCATTTAGTTATTGTTTGAGCTTAACGAAATAAGTAAAAAACTTTCCATTAATTTTTTATTTTTCTTGCGTCACGAAATGTCTGGACACAATGACGTACCAAGGTGTTATTGTGGCAAAAATGCGATTTTGAAGCCATGTTGGCCAAATTGCAATCTGGGGCACATATGCTGGATCTGTCAACAACTTGAAAGTTATTATTTTGAAAAAAATATTTATTAATATTTTTTATATAACATGTTAATTAATAGTGTTGCGTTATAATCTCCATTGGTAGGACGAAAATAAATGTCAATTTACAGAATGGTATAATGAACCCGTTAACCAGGAATACTAGAAATCATGTTTGCACAATGTTTGGAATATGACCGGTGAATACGAACTCCAAATATTTAAACTACATCAACAACTTACAGCAGTGAAGGAGAAACTAAAAGAGGCAGAAAAAGAAAAAAATAGGTTGGAGGAGAAATTTAAGTGGTTGAAGCACAGAATAATGGGTGATAGTGACTAAACAAACACATGGATGTATTGAGTGTAGTATTTTATCTTCATATTTTACGTGTCATGTATTTTCGTTAATTGTATCGAATTTAAATTAGGTTAAGTTGTCATTTTTGTTTTTGTGTTGTAGTATTAAACTAATAAATAACTCGAGAAATAAAAACACATGCGCAAATAATGTAAAACATAAACAATGTTGCTTATATAAACTGAATGTCATATGTACGGATAATCATAAATGTCAATGTGTCCCACAACATGTATGATTTAAATCATTGGTTGGCCTGAGGTGCATCCCATCCTGCCCAGCTACACTATTAGGATCATCCTCATCTCGTTGCCTTTTTATCGGTGGATACGCTGCAGCATGATCGTCTATAAGGCTGGCAGGCACGGTAGAAGGGGTAGTCAGTCCAGCAGTAACCTACAGAATAATGAGATATTTTAGTATATGAAATATATATTACTAACATACGTGTTAGCTAAAAAAAATTAATGGTCTTACTAGGGTCTCGGTGGGCTCCTGGATATAATCATCCATCTCAAGCATGTCAGTATCGCACAAAGTGGCCTTCATGACGGGCGAGGATGATGTCTTTAAAAAAGATTCTTTAGATATTGATGACTAATCAATGAGATAAAAATAAATATAAATAATAGTAATACAAACAAACTTGCGCCTGTGAAAGATCCTCAAAATCCCTCGATGATGAGCCATAACTCAGTCGGCGCCCACTATGCACATCTCGTGTTGGACGATCATTCTCAATCGTCGATGGCTCTGAGGGACCAAGAAAATACTAATCCCACTCTTGTCGCGTAATGGCTGTGCCCGCGATCAACAATGGAACTGACGAGGTCACTTGCGTAGTCCTTGGCACTAGCTGAAGGCTAAATGATAGCATATCATGAGGAGCATCTAATGGCTCAGGGGTTCACCCGGATGATCATCTCCAAAATCCTCAACAGGTGCGTCAACGCCCCCCTTGCTGGGGACCACGTCCTCGCCGACCCCCACGACCTCGTGGGACACCCTTTCCTCTCCGGGCACGCCTGCCAAGTCTACCACGTTCAGGCTCCACTACTGGCCCACGATGGTACTTCTCTGGCGGCACATCATCAGCCTTGTATCCTAAGCGCTCGTCATTTCAGGCTCGCCTTAATGTCCGGGAAGCCAGATCTATTACCTGCCGTCCATACTCATGCAAATCTGCCGCTCCCTCGCCTGTATGTTGTTGCATCTGCAGTCCCAACTGGTAGAAAATATGTAAGCCAATAGCCGTCACAATATGTAAAATATTAATTATGGAATGATAGGTTAACATTATAAGTAAGTATAACAAATCACATACCAATGCCTCATGCCTCCCAGCGTATGGAATGTACCGACCACCAGCGCGATGAATGGGATTCCCAATGAAAAGTCGGGTAGCGCTGTGATACCATCCCATATACTCATGCTCACCATTCATACGTTCAGGTGGAGGGGTGGCGGAATCAGGTTATACCTACGGTGCCAAATCTCAACATGCGCCTCTAGCCAGGCCATGCATGTCTGGTCAACCCTGGAACGATCATTCCGCTAGTAATGTGTCCTTAGCCAAGGAGGCGGAGTAGGTACAAGTTGCGGTCGACCAAACTGGCGAAGGACTCGCTCGGTGGCATAATGCTCGACAATATCGAGACACATCAATGGGATGGAAGAGATCCACATAACTCATCTGCTGGAGCAATAATCGGGCAAATCGGCTATTAGCTCGTCGATGTATGGCCTCCATATGAACTATTAAGTAAAAACTAGAATCGTGAGTAAACACAAAACATATAAAGACAAGCCAAGTAAACTTAAGTATACATGTACATGCGCGCCTTAAAGCAAATCCAACAAATCCCTATAATAGGGGAGATGATGTAGAGCCTCGACCTCGCGTATGTACCCTCGCCTATCAACCCACCTCCTAGCTAAAGGGATAAACGGTGGAGGTGGTGCATCCGGAGCGATGGTTAGTAGTGGCTGGAACTACAGAAATCACTCTGTCACGACCCAAATTCTCCCTCCGTGAATTTGTTATGACGGCACCTAGTTTATACGAATAGGTAATCCTAACACTTTGCGAAAATGAAATGAAAGCATGAACAACAACTAACAGAAACAATAATCTAAATAAGCCATTGAATGTCCTCGGCATATACAAATATGAACTTCTGAAATGTACAAAAGCACTCCCAAGACCGGAGCACCGAAAGTCACAAGCTTCTACGAGATTCTAACTTTTTTATACATCACTGTCTATAGAAATAAGGGAAAGAATGAACATAGGGGGATAAAGCGGGCGCGGACATATATACCTTGAAGTCTCCAATAAACAGCAGCGACTGCAACTGGTAACGAGGTTGGTAGGAGGAACCTATATCTGCACACAAAAAACATCTGCAGGAAAGGGCGTGAGTACTCCACAATGGTACCTAGTAAGTGCCAAGCCTAACCTCGGTCGAGTACTGACGAGGTCAGGTCTGGGACCTATTGGTATATATAATAATAAAGCAAGGCAAGAATGATATATTGCAGCAAAATAAAGACTAAAATTTAATAAGGAAGAATGCATAGAAGGTAACAACTCAGTACACAATAGTTCAACAGGGGATCTCCCGAGATACCGTCCCGTAGTCCCAAACGTAAATGTGCAGGGGGATCTCCCTGAATACCGTTCCGTAGTCCCAAAGTAAATATGCAGAACAGGGGAATCTCCCGGAATACCGTTTTGTAGTCCCAAAGTAAATATGCAGCCCAAATAATAGAATTCAATAATTACAACGCGGAATCCTACAATTCAGCCTAAGCACAAATTAAGAAAGAAACAAGTAAATTCACTAAACAAGTTTCACGTAGTTCAGATAAACAGTTAAGGCAAGTAGGCATGCTATTCTAGTCCTGATAAGATTCAAATAAGAAGGAAAACAGGCTATTACTTAGTAGAAATCGGGTTTTTTTCAACAATTATCCCGTGTATGTTCTCGTCACCTCACGTACACGGTGCTCATATATCAAACAGTACCAATCCTAAGAGGAGTTCCCCCACACAAGGTTAGGCAAGCCACTTACCTCGAACCAAGCTCAAATCAATCCGTAACAATGCTCTTTCCACGAAAATCCGACTCCGAATGGCCCAAATATAGACAAAATTAATTACATAACATAAATACAACTTCAAGGAACTAATATAGCTACTGAAATCAAAGCAAAAGTAAGAAGTTGAAAATTTTCCGCAAAAAAGCCTCACCGGGCCCACGTCTCGAAATCCGGTAAAAGCCACAAATTATGAACACCAATTCACTCACGAGTCTAACCACAAAAAATTTACTCAAATCCTATACCAAAATCTCGATCAAAACCCCAAAATTTGGCCTAAGAACGTTTCTCAAATTTTCCCCAATTTTTTCACCCCAAATCACTAATTTAATGATGAAATATAAGAGGTAATCATGGAAATTAACCAAAACCAAGTGAGAATTACTTACCCCAATCAACTCCACGAAAATCCCTTCAAGAATCGCCCAAATCTGTGGTCTCGAGCTCAAAATATGAAAAATAGGCTCAAACCCTCCATTTTGAAATTAATACTGCCTGCCCAGATTTTCTTCATCGCGAACGCGACCGTCCTCTCATGTTCGCAAAGGCCAACTTGACCGCCTCTCAGCTTACCTCAACACGAAAGCGTCCCACACCCTGTGAACGTGATGCTTTACCAACCCTGACCTTCGCGAACGCGACCAGTGCCTCGCGAATGCGTAGAACAAAAGACAGGGGGTCCCCAGCTACCTCACTCCTCTTCGCGAACGCAACCCTACTCTCGCGTTCGCAAGGCATATACAGATCACACCTTCGCGTTTGCGTTCTCTTCTTCGCGAAAGCGAAGAACAAATATCCTCAGATCACAAACACTCTTCACGAACGCGAGGCTCCTCTCGTGAACGCGTAAGAGAAAACCAGAAGCATACAGCAGCAGATAAAAGTTATTTCACAAAGGCCAATAATGATCCGTTAACCACCCGAAACTCACTCGAGGCTTTTGGGACCTTAACCAAACATACCAAAAAGTCATATAAATCCATGCAAACTTAGTTGAACCTTCGAATCAGTCAAAACAATATCAAAACACCAATTTGCACCCGGATCCAAGCCTAAGGAACTTCTAAACTTCTGAATTCCACAAACGACGCCGAAACATACCAAACCGCGTCCTATTGACCTCAAATTTTACACACAAGTCAAATATGACACCACGAACCTACTCCAACTTCCGAAAATCCAATCCGACCCTGATATCAATGTTTCCACTGTCGGCCAAAATCGCCAAAATCCCAACTTTCGCCAATTCAAGCGTAATTCTACTACGGACCTCCAAATCACATTCCGGATGCGCTCCTAAGTCCACAATTACCTATCGGAGCTAATGGAACCATCAAAATTTGAATCCGAGGTCGTTTACACACAAGTCGACTTTTCCAACTTAAGCTTCCAATTAAGAGACTAAGTGTCTCAATTCACTCCGAAACCACTCTGGACCCGAACCAATGAACCTGGTAAGTCATAATACAGCTGTAAAGGACAAAAGAAGAAGAAATGGGGGAATCGGGTTATAACTCTCGAAACGAACGGTCGGGTCGTTACATCCTCCCCCTCTTAAACAAACGTTCATCCTCGAACGGGTCTAGAAACATACCTGAAGTCTCAAATAGATGAGGATATCTACTCTGTATCTTCCGCTCGGTCTCCCAAGTGGCCACCTCCACAAGCTGACCTCTCCACTGCACCTTCACTGAAGTTATATCCTTTGACCTCAACTTCCAAACCTGCCGCTCCAAAGTGGCCACTGGCTCCACCTCATAAGTCATATCACCATCCAACTGAACTGTGCTGAAATCCAAAACATGAGACGGATCGGGGATATACTTTCGTAGCATAGAAACATGAAATACTGGATGTACACTCGAGAAGCTAAGTGGCAAGGCAAGCTTGTAAACCACCTCCCCTATCCTCTGAAGTACCTCAAAAGGCCCAATGAACAGGGGGCTCAAATTTCCCCTCTTCCGAAACCTCATAACACCCTTCATGGGTGGTACCTTCAAGAGAACCTTCTCCCCGACCATGAAAGACACATCACGAACCTTCATGTTTGCATAGCTCTTCTGCCTAGACTGCACCGTGTGAAGACGCTCCTGAATCAATTTCACCTTGTCTAATTCATCCTGGACCAAGTCTGTACCCAAGAGCCTAGCCTCACCCAGCTCAAACCAATCCACCAGAGATCTCCACCTCCCATATAAAGCCTTGTACGGAGCCATTTGAATGCTTGATTGATAATTGGTCCCATGAACCCCCAAAATCAATGACACAAGTGCGTAACATGTCCTCCAATATCTGGATAGATCACTCGGACTGTCCGTCCATCTGAGGGTGAAAGGTTGTGCTCAACTCAACCTGATTACCCAACTCTCGCTGCATTGCCCTCCAAAACTGCAATGTAAACTGTGTGCCTCTATCTGAAATGATGGAAACTGGGACACTATGAAGACTAACAATCTCTCGGATGTAAATCTCAGCCAAACGCTCTAAAAATTAAGTAGTACCCACTGGATTGAAGTGCACGAACTTGTTCACCCGATCCACAATCACCTAAATAGCGTCGAACTTCCTCAAAGTCCGTGGAAGCCCAACTATGAAAGCCATGGTGATCCTCTCCCACTTCCACTCTGTGATATCTAACCTCTAAAGTAAGCCACATGGTCTTTTATTCTCGTACTTAACCTGCTGACAGTTGAGACACCGAGCCACAAACCCAACTATATCCTTCTTCATCCTCCTCCACCAATAGTGTTGTCTCAAATTCTGGTACATCTTTGCGGCACCCAGATGGATGGAATACCGCAGCCTCCTAAACAATCAACTCCTGAAGCCCATCCACATTGAGCACACATATCCGTCTATGCATCCTCAACACGCCATCATCGCCAATAGTCACATCTCTAGTATCACCTTGCTAAACCCTATCCTGAAGGGCAAGCAGATGGGGGTCATCATACTGACGCTCCCTGATACGATCATAAAGACAATACCGATAGACCACACAAGCCAACACTCGACTCGGCTCAAAACTATCCAATCTCATAAACTGGCTGGCTAAGGCCTGAACATCCAATGCTAAGGGTCTCTCTACTGCTGGAAGATATGCTAAACTCCCCAAACTCTCTGCCCGGCGACTCAAAGCATCGTCCACCATATTGGCATTCCCCGGGTGGTATAAAATGGTGATTTCATAATCCTTAAGAATCTCCAAAAACCTTCGTTGACGCAAGTCAAGATCCTTTTGCTTGAACAGGTGCTGCAAACTCCGATGATCGATGTAAATCTCACAAGGCACACCGTACAAATTGTGCCGCCAAATCTTCAGGGCGTGAAAAATAGCTGCTAACTAAAGATCGTGGACAGGATAGTTCTTCTCATGCACTTTTAACTGTCTGGACGCGTAGGCAATCACCCTATCGTCCTGCATCAACACCACGCCAAGACCAATCCGAGAAGCATCACAATATACGGTGTAAGACCCCAAACATGTAGGTAATACCAGTACTATGGTTGTAGTCAAAGATGTCTTGAGCTTCTGAAATCTCTCCTCACACTCCTCTATCCACCTTAATGGAGCACCCTTCTGGGTCAGCCTGGTCATAGGTGTTTCAATAGATGAGAATCCCTCTACGAAACGACGGTAATACCCTGCCAAACCAAAAAAATGTGGATCTCTGTAGCTGATGACGGTCTAGGATAACTCTGTACTGCCTCCACCTTCTTTGGATCTACCTTGATCCCATCACTAGATACTACATGACCCAAGAAGGCCACTGAGTCTATCCAAACAGAAAGTTTTGCATACAACTTCTTTTCTCTCAAAGTCTAAAGCACAATCCTCAGGTCCTGCTCATGATCCTCCCGAGTCCGGGAGTACACCAGAATGTCGTCAATGAACACAATGACGAAGGAGTCAAGATAAGTCCGGAACACACTGTGCATCAAATGCATAAAGGCTACTGGGCATTGGTCAGTCCGAAGACATGACAAGAAACTCATAGTGACCATATCTGGTCTTGAAAGTAGTCTTCGGGATATGTGGCTCCTGAATCTTCAACTGATGATAGCCTAAACGTAAGTCAATCTTGGAAAACACCTTGGCACCCTGTAAATGATCGAAAAAGTCATCAATGTGAGGCAATGGATACTAGTTCTTCATTATAACCTTGTTCAGCTGGCGATAATCAATACACATACACATAGAACCATCCTTTTTATTCACAAACAAGACTAGAGCACCCCAAAGTGGCACACTGGGCCAAATATAGCCCTTATCAAGCAACTCCTACAACTGCTCCTTCAACTCAGGAGGAGTTATACGGTAAGGAGGAATAGAGATGGGCTGAGTGCCCGGTAACAAATCAATGCCAAAATCAATATCCCATTCGGGCAGCATGCCCGGAAAATCAGCTGGAAACACATCTAAAAAATCCTTCACTACTAGAATTGACTCAACTGTAGGGGTATCAATATTGACATCTCTCACATAAGCTAAATACGTGTCACACCCCTTCTCAACCATTCGTTGATCCTTAAGAAATGAAATAACCATGTGGCAAGTATACTCTTAGGTACCCCTCCACTCTAATCGCAGTAAGTCCTGCATAGCCAGCGTCACGGTCTTTGCGTGACAATCAGGAATTGCCTAATGGGGCGACAACCAGTCCATGCCCAGGATAACATCAAAATCTACCACACTAAGTAATAATAAATCAACTCTGGTCTCAAAACCACTAAGATCAATCAAACACGGCCGATATACGCAGTCTTCAACAAGAGAATCTCCCACAGGAGTAGATACATAAACAAGGGAACTCAAAGAATCCCGAGATACGCCCAAATGTGGAGAAAAATAAGAAGACACATATGAATACGTAGAGCCTGGGTCAAATAATATTGACGCATCTCTATGACAGATTGGAACAATACTTATAATGACAGAGTCGGAAGCAACTTCCTCTGAACGAGCCGGAAGAGCATAATACCTAGCCTGGCGTCCCCCTCTAGGGCGACCACGACCTCCCCGACCTCTACCTCGAGTTGGCTGAGCAGGTGGGGCGGTAGTTGGTGCTGGAAGCATGGTCGGAGGACCCGGTGGAGCACGTAGTGACTGAGAAGTATGTGGAGGTGCACCCCTCCTAAGTCTGGGGAAATCCCTCACCATATGACGAGTGTCACCACACTCAAAACAACCCCTCGGAGAACGTGGTTGTTGTAACTGACTCGGGCCAGGTCTGCTGAACTGGCTGTTAATATCACCCCAAGCAGGAGGTACACTAGATACTGGCGGCGCATAATAAGGCTCTTAAGGCCTAGAAGGAGCTGGAACACCACTGGCAGATGGAAGAGCTGAATGAACAGGATGACTCACATAACCCCTACCATGGCAAGTTGTTGGGGCACGAGATCCAGAATAATAACTAGTCTCTCGAGACCTCTTGGCCACTCTCTCCTCTCTGTCCCGGGGAAGCATGCCCTCCACTCTCCTAGAAATACTCACGACCTGTTGATAAGAGATATCCATTTCCAACTCCCTGGCCATACTGGTCCTGATACTTTGGGTGGAGTCCCTCAATAAAGCGACGAACCCTATCCCGAATAGTGGCAACCAAGGCCGGTGCATGTCAAGCCAACTCACTGAAGCATACTCTGACACAGTCATAGAACCCCGGTACAGCTGCTCAAACTCCGCGCGCCATGAATCTCTAAGGCTCTAAGAACATACTCTCTCAAAAACATATCCAAGAATTGAGTCCATGTGAGTGAGTTTGCCTCGTTCGGACTACTCATTTCATAAGCACTCCACCACTGATAGGCTGCTCCTCTAAGTTGGAAAGCAGTGAAAGAAACCCCACTCGTTGTCGTGCCCTCTTTTTCTCGCGAAATCGGGTTTCGACACGTGACAACTCTTTTAAAGGAGGTGTTAAAAAAGAGAGTCACCACTTAATGATTTTTAAGGTGCGTTAGGGCACCTATTTGCAAACGACTCAAGTTTAATCAGTTTGCATCACCAAAGATCGAGTAAGGGCTCAAATTACCTCGAAGAAAAGGTATTAACCACTCTTCGCGGTCCACAACTGTAGGTCCCGGTTGAACTCGAATTATATGAATTAGTCAGACAAACAAAGACAAAGAAAGCAAGAAGTTTGGGAAAATTTATTATTAAAAGGCTTTGAGTAAGTACAAATACTTGAAAGAAAGATAAGGGGGGTCCTAAGTTTTTTAGCCTAAAGGATCACCCCGTGAAACATAAATAATACTTTGTAACTCCCTCAAGATGTGGTGTTACTCATATTATTCGGCGGGCACAAACTGTCATCTCCTGCTACCCGATTACTATCTTTATGTTTTTACCTAAAGCGCACTAGTTGATTCTAAATTGTGCCTTATGCGTGTACTACCTGTCCCATGCCTATGGCCCATGAGGAATTTGGACCTCTATTTTGGGTGGTTCTAGACTTAACTTAGGCTGCTCAAAATGATAAATCTAAGCGACATTCAAAAACATATAGGGCCGCACATAAGGGCATTAAATGGCTCAAGTTGGCCTCCACATGTAAGCAACAAATGCACGCAAACAGGTTTTGCATATTAGGCAGGTGACAAATTACAGAATTAATACGAAATAGAGTCTTTAAATCCTATGGTCATGGCCTCTAGGTGATTCTAAATTTTAAATGTATAGGTAGTGTCGCTTTGCATATCACGAGTATTACAAATCCTATAGGCATGATTTCTAAATTGTTTGCAAAATAAGGCAGTGAGACGGTTTGACAGTTAAAAATTACCAGCGTTGATTTTATCAGCATACTTTCTAGGCGAGCCATGGAGTCCTATAGGCAAGATTTCTAAGAATTGGCAATCGAAACTGGTTTTCATCCTTTTATTCCTATAGGCATGCTTTCTAGGCGAGCAAGTTAATTGGAATAAACTGATAGTAGCTAATTATATCCATATAGGCATGATATCTACGTGAATATTATAAAGAGCAGGTATTTTTTACTCAATGTAATCATATAGGCATGATATCTAACATGAAGCAATTTGAACAAATAATTATTGTATTGCAGTATAATAGGCAGTTAATAACATGAGAGAAATGAACATGTGAGCAGGTGAGATTATTTATGTCCTATAGGCATGTTATCTAACAAAACACATAGAAGCAAATCATGTTGAATAAATTAGACACTCAAATCCTATAGGCAGGATTTCTACCCTTTCATGTAATCATTAGAGTAGACCCGTTTTTCCAATTTTACTAATACCCTAATTGTCATTACAGAATTATTACAGGCTCAATAATGAAATAAATTACAAAGTGATAAAAATAACTATAGTGTGCCTAAGACAGGCCAGAGTGTACCCAGCCCAGCCAGGCTTTCGATTTTATCTCCACACAGATTTCAACATAGCTCAGAAATCACACGAGAACTTAGATCATACCCAACAGCCATTGATGATCCAAGGATCTAGGAAAACATTACACAAGCCAATTAGTCTATTCAGTAGATATAGAGAAGGCATAATTGAGCAGTCAAGAAGAAAATGGCCAAGAACCTTAGGACCTAGTATGTTAGAGTTCACAAGGGTCTCAAAGTGGACCCCGAGCAGTGCTCCCACTACGGAGCTTAATAGAGAAGTTTTAGGGGGGCCTTGGCTTTCAGCCGGCCAAGAATTATAGGTTTAGAATAGGGAAGCAACCAATGAAAATAGTAGTGAAGTAATAAGGTTTGGAAAAGTGCATTTGCATACATGACATAGTGATCACATAATGATCATATCAACAAAGAGGGTGCATGAACTCAAGAAACAAGTTAATGCTGCAAGTTTTCACATAACACATTGGGGCAGGGCATATTTATAAGAGGCATGGAGTTTTAAACATTTTGGGATTACAAAGTACATAGGCAAAGGAGACTTAGGCCAAATAAGACAAACACTTATCACTAATGCAATAAGTTCAAAACCTAAAGGATCAAATTATGCTAAAAACAGGGATTAAACGGTATGAGTTATACCAACAAGGCAGATAGAATCACATATTACAGGGGAAAACAAGTCAGGAAAGATTAATCTAAGATAATTAGATGTGAGGAGTACAGAATTGGCATGGTAAGAGCACTGAGTGACAAACATGGTCATAGGAAAAGATTACAACTAGAGTAAAGGTCTTAACGGATTAGGGCATACTAATAACATAAATTAATCACTATAGAAATTTAGAATCATGCAGCAAACAGGATTAGGCCATACAACTAGAGCAAACACTCAAATTATCAACACATTAAGCTAAACATGCCTTAAACTGTCCAAATTGCCTAAGTTAAATACAAAGATATTTTTTAGGACTAACAGTTTAGGCGTGAGATAATGCAATAGAAGTTCATGCTATAGGAAGAATTACACAATGAAGAAAGTTAAGGAATTATATCAAGTCATGCAATTTCAGAGAATAGAGATGTGAACATAATGGAATAACATTATGAAGGTTGAGAAACAAAATAGTTATTGCTCAACAAATAAGAAAAGAACAGTAATATGACCCAGAATCCCAAATGCGCCAAGTTCCCAAGGGTTTCGAGGAACCCAGGGCAGTGCTCACACCCAAGAAAGGTCGAAAAAGTAGGAAGTCTGGTGGCCTTGGCTTTCAGGCGGCCAAGAGCAAAAAATAGAACAAGAAAATAAATGAACACGGAATAAAAGCCCTAATATTTTCAGTGAAAATTAGCGATTTGAGTCTTGTTCAAGAGGGAATGGGGGAGGGGTTTATAGTAGTAAAAATCAAACAGTGACAGAGTGATTTAAGCAACAAACAAGGAAAATAAATATACAAATAGGTCTGAAAATAAATTTAAGAGATTTTTAAACCCTAGTTTTTAGGGAAAGTAAATATCAACAGAATATAAACACAAATCGGACTCATAGTAGCATAGGACGCATATAGACAGAATAACACTCAAAAATCAGGGATTTGAACAATTTTTGGTTCGATTTCAGAGAGATCTGCTTCCTATGTTTAGGCAAGCACTATAGGAGAATGGCCATTACCAAAAAGAGGTCGAATAGGGCAAGAAATAACAATCAAATCCCATATTTGGTGGGATTAGGAGAAGGGCTTGGGTGCAACGGTTTGAGGGTTCTTCAGAGAGAGAAAGGGAGATGAGAGGGCTTAGGGGTGGCGGGTTGGAGGGAAATGGTTAGGGTTTGGGGGTGATGGGTTAGTTAGAGGGGCGGATTAGATATGGGTCGTTGATCTCAGAGATCAACGGCCACGATTAAAGGGGGTTGGGTTGGGTCGTTTTAAATGGGTTGCGACCGGGTTTTTGGTTAAGGGGTTATTTGGTTTTGGGTTAGGGTTATTGTGCTAGTGTATTTGGGTGTTTTGGGCCATTATTTGGTCTGAAAGTTTTTAGAAATTGGGGCTAGTTTTTAAATACACAATATTTATCAAAAAATAATTTATAAAAGTATTTAATAAATAACAAAAATATTATTTGTGCATTAAAATGATTGAAAATAATAACTTAGCATTATAAAAAAATATAAAAGTTATTTTTGCACAAAATAATGCAATTATACATGAATATAGGCTATTATTGCAAATGTATGCAATTAGCCTAAAAATACATATGTAATTATAAAAAATAAAGTAAAATATTTAAAAACATACATGTTTGTGTAGATAATGAGTTTGGATGATTAGAAAATATAGAAAGAAATTAATTTAGAGCTTCTAAAAATTATTGAAAATGATTGTATAGATTTATAGACTAAATGATGATGCAAATATACTATTTTGAAAGTATATATATACATTTAAAAAATATG
>ML318064.1:27644-56744 GCA_005239505.1 Nicotiana paniculata
AAATTGGGTATCAACATCTATCCCTCTTTACCCAGGAATGATGAAAGAATTGCCGGGTAAAGAAATGATGACTGATTTTGACTGAATGAGCTGATTTGAAAAATGGAGGTCGAACTCTGGTTTTTGAGTTGCCTACATATCCCTGGTTTTACGGGAATCAGGTCGTGTGTAGTTCTAGATCCAATGGTGAACTAAGCCGATGGAGTTGTTATAGGAACAGACAAGCTCTTCTAGATAGCGCGATATCATATGAGTTTGTATGGAATTGCTAATGGATGTATCTCAGAATAGTTATTGATGAGCATTTGAACGGTTATCAAGTGGAAGTGGGTAATGGATGGTGATTGGCTGTATTTGAGGTAGTTTCAGGATGTGAGCATCAAAAGGAAACCGGAGCGAATATTGCTCCTTTTAAAAGAACAATTACCTCCTGGATTACCTGCAAATCTTAAACGCAATGCATGCAAGTATATATGGGATTATTGTGAGAATTTAAACATGATGCTAATTCCCTTTGGACCATGAAAGTTGTCTTTGGACAATGAGGATGACGTCCTTATACCATGATTTCCTGGGCCATGAATCGCATGATAAGGGATTCGCAGGCTATGAAATGATGTTCTCGGGCCATGAAAATGGTGACTCTGAACTATGATGCCTTTGAATAATGATGTGCAATATTGAGAGATCCTCAGGCCATGACATGGTGTCTTCCGGCTATGAGGATGATGTCTTCGGACTATGACGCCTTTGGAAAAAATGGCGATGTTTCAGCCCATGAGATGCAAAGACATGATGCTTGTTCATATGCGAAGCGAAACAAGACATAGCTTAGTCTTGTGTAATATTGGGGCAGAGCTTAGCCCCGGGAAAGCAGAAAATAGTGCTAGATTTCAAGTAGCATATCATTTGGTATTATGCAAGTAAAGGCAGAGCTTAGCCTTATGCATTTGAGGAGGCAGGGCTTAGCCTCGTGCAAGAAAGGGAGACCGTGCTTAGTCTCATACAATGGAAATACAATGCTTAGCCTCATGCAATTGAGGAGGCAAAGCCTTATGCAAGAAAGGACACAGTGCTTAGCCTCATGCAATGGAAAGGAAATGCTTAGCCTTATGCAATTGGGGAGGCAGGTCTTAGCCTGCAAAATAGGATACAGTGCTTAGTCTCATGCAAGGAAAGGCAATGCTTAGCCTTATGCATTTGAAGAGGCAGGGCTTAGCCTCATGCAAAATGGTAGACAGTGCTTAGTCTCATGCAATTAAGGTAATGTTTAGCCTTATGCAATTAGGGAGGCAGTGCTTAGACTCATGCAAGAAAAGGAGACAAGGCTTAGTCTCGTGCAAGAAAAGGAGACAGGGCTTGGTCTCATGCAATGGAAGGCAATTCTTAGCCTTATGCAATTAGGGAGGTAATGCTTAGCCTCATACAAAGAAAATATAATGAGTGACAGCAGAGTATTTCTTAGCTGGAGACATGTTTGCGTTTGATAGCTTTGCCATTATGAAGATAGTGATTTTGATGTGTGTACGTATTTGCGATTATTCCTTGTTCCTGCATCCAAAGAAAAATTGTGAGTTTTGCGGGGAAGGTTGGTTCATGCCTTCGCCTGAATGCTTTGCTTTGCTCTATATCGAGATCCTGCTCAAGTTACCATAGGTAGCATCTGGTTTTGTCATAAAAATAAAGTTTTCGAGAAAATATGCATGCATTTGATGAATTTAGGTATTTAAAAACATAGTAATATGCAATATCAAGTGAATTAGATGAACCAATGACTATGACACTTTTAGAGACATTGCGACTTCCTTGCATTAGAATTCTGCCCCAGTTAAATAGGCGATTCTTTGACCATTCTACATATGACAAAGGTTAGCTGGACTTGCTTCGGAATTTTGAGGGTCCTCCTAAACATTCTTCCCCAGTTTCTGACCATGGTGAAAATGAAAATTTTATTGAGTTATGACCGAACCCATAGGGTTGCCTACATATCCCCTCTTAAACGGGAATCAGGTCAAGCGTAGTTCAGTTACATCAGATGGAGAGATACAAACAATCTAAGCATAGTATCTTTTGACTGCGTCTGAGTTGATAAGATTTGGCCAAATCTCTCAGTCCATTTCTGCAAGTATGAGTTCTCTTCCTGTTAGTACTTTGTGAACCATGTAGGGCCCTTTCTAGTTGGCTTCATCTTGATGCGGGAAGATCCGCTTCAGCACCAGCTGCCCCGGTGTGAACTGTCTAGGTCTGACCCTTTTGTTGAAAGCTCTGGCCATTCTGATCTGATAAATTTGACTGTGGCATACTTTATTCATTCTTTTCCTATCAATAAGAGCTAATTGTTCGTAGCGACTTCTTATCCATCATGCATCACTGAGTTCAGCTTCTTGTATAATTCTTAAGAAAGGAATTTCGACTTCAGCAGGAATGACAGCTTCAGTACCATAAACCAGCAAGTAGGGGGTTGCTCTGGCCGATGTGCGGACTATGGTACGATATCTCAATAAGGCAATTTATCTTGCCATTTCTTGTGGTTGTCTACCATTTTTCTCAATATTTTCTTGATATTCTTGTTTGCAGCCTCCACGGCTCCATTCATTTGAGGCATGTATGTTGTGTAATTATTATGCTTGATTTTCAAGGTTTTGCACATATCCTTCATTAAATCACTGGTAAGGTTGGAAGCGTTGTCAGTGATGATGGATTCTAGCACCCCGAATCGGCAAACAATATGATCCCTGACAAAATCTGCGATGACTTTCTTTGTTACAACCTTATAAGATGCAGCCTCAACCCATTTTGTTAAGTAGTCTATGGCCACTAAAAAAAACTTGAGCTCGTTTGAAACGGCAGGCTCGATCGGACTGAGGACATCCATTCCCTAAGCGGAAAAAGGCCAAGGTGCGCTTGTTGCATTGAGTTCGTTTTGTGGCACTCGTATCATATCTGCATGTATTTGGAACTTATGACACTTTTGGACATACCTGATGCAGTCCGTTTCCATAGTCATCCAAAAATATCCTGCTCTCAATATCTTCTTGGCTAAAATGAAACCGTTCATGTGTGGTCCGCAAGTTCCACCATGTATATCTTCGAGAAGTTTGGAAGCTTCCTTGGCGTCGACGCACCGTAATAATCCTAGGTCTGGAGTCCTTCTGTACAGAATTCCTCCACTTTGGAAGAAATGGTTGGATAATCTTCAGAGTGTCTGTTTCTGAGTATGGTTTGCATGCTCCGGGTAATCTCATTTAACCAAGTATTTCTTCATATCATGGAACCATGGATTCCCATCTATTTCTTCTTCAACATGAGCGCAATAAGCTGGTCGATTATGGATCCTTATTGGAATAGGGTCGATGAAATTCTTGTCTCGGTGTTGTATCATGGAAGACAGAGTGGCCAATGCGTCTGCGAACTCATTCTGGATTCTCGGAACATGTTTGAACTCTATCTTTGGGAACCTCTTCATCAACTCTTGCAGATGATATAGATATGATAATATTTTGGTATTCTTTGTAGCGCACTCTCCTAGAACCTTATGTTCCAGAAGGTCAGAATCACTAATTACCAGCAATTCCTGGATATTCATGTCAATGGCCAAATTGAGCCCCAAGATGCAAGCCTCATATTCTTCCATATTGTTGTGCACGGGAATCTATGTTTCGCGGATACCGGGTAATGTTGACCTGCCTCTAACACATAAAACGGCTCTAATACCTACTCCTTTGAAATTTGCGGCCCCAACGAAAAACATTCTCCAACCGTCGTAGGTTTCGGCGATATCATCTCCTACAAATGATACTTCTTCATCGGGAAAATACGTTTTTAGTGGTTCGTATTATCCTCCCACTGAATTTTCTGCAAGATGATCTACTAATGCATGTCCCTTAACCGTCTTCTGAGTCACATAGACGATGTAAAATTCACTCAACAATATCTGCCATTTTTCTAGCTTCCCTGTAGGCATGGGTTTCTGGAAAATGTATTTCAGAGGATCCATTCTTGATATGAGATATGTGGTATAGGAACAGAAGTAGTGCCTCAATTTCTGAGTTATCCATGTCAGAGCACAGCAGGTGCGTTCCAGCAAAGAATACCGTGCTTCATAGGGTGTGAACTTCTTACTCAGATAGTCTATGGCCTACTATTTCCTCCCCGTCTCGTCGTGTTTTCCTAAGACACAAACCAAAGCTCCATCTAGTACGGACAAATATAGTAGCAGAGGTCTACCAGATTCCGGTGGGACCAGTATTGGTGGTGTGGACAAATATTCCTTGATTTTTTTAAAAGCTTTCTGGCATTATTCGGTCCAACTTGTTGCGGCATCCTTCTTTAACATTTTGAAAATCGGCTCACAGATCACGGTCGATTGTGCTATGAAGCAGCTGATGTAATTGAGACTCCCCAAGAAACTCATCACATCTTTCTTGTTCTTTGGAGGTGGCAAATCATGGATAGCTTTGACCTTTGAAGGGTCTAGCTTAATTCCTTGGCGGCTGACGATGAACCCTAACAACTTTCCAGCAGGGACTCCGAAGGCACATTTTGCGGGATTCAGTTTCAAATTATACCTTCGAAGCCTATCAAAGAACTTTCTCAAGTCTGCTATGTGATATGTATCCTTCTTTGATTTGATGATGACGTCGTCCACGTATACCTCTATCTCCTTGTGTATCATGTCGTGGAAAATGGTGGTCATGGTTCTCATATAATTGGCCCCAACATTCTTCAGGCCAAACGGCATCATTTTATAGCAATACGCCCCCTATGGCGTAATAAAAGTTGTCTTCTTGGCATCTTCCTCATCCATTCAGATCCAATGACATCCCGCGAAGCAATCTACAAAAGACTGGAGTTCGTGCTTGGCACAGTTGTCGATCAGTATGAGTATATTAGGCAACGGGAAATCATCTTTGGGACTTGCTCTGTTTAAATACCGATAGTCGACACATAATATGACTTTCCCATCCTTCTTCAGAATTGGCATGTTGTTAGCCAACCAGGTTGGATATTCAACCACTTTGAGAACCTTAGCTTTGATCTGCTTAGTGACCTCCTCTTTTATTTTCAGACTCATATCTGGCTTGAACTTTCTAAGCTTCCGCTTTACAGGGGGACACATCGGATTGGTAGGTAGTTTATGAGCCACTGTAGATGTTCTCAAACCAGTCATATCATCATAAGACCATGCAAAAATATCTTCATACTCTTTCAGGAAACGGGTGTATTCTTCTTTCTCTGATGGTGACAAGTGAATGCTTGTGCGAGTTTCTTTGACTGTTTCGAAATTTCCCAAATTGACTATCTCAGTTTCGTCCAGATTGGATTTAGGCTTGTGTTGATACCCAATTTTTTCTCAAATTATTTTTTGATTTGCATTTACACCTTCAAAATCAGGCTTTCATAGCAATTGGTATTTTTCCATAATTTTTTCATATTTTTGTTAATTTATCCAGTATTTTATTTCTAATAATCAATTACAAAATTACATTACAAATGATTTCAAAAACATTTCTTGACTTAATGTATTATTTTTGGTCCTATTAAGACAAAATTACTTCACAATTAGCCAAATTGGCACTCCTTGGCCGTAGTTGCAATAACTTTGCAATTATAGCCTAATCATGTGTTTTATGCTATTTTTTTCTAGTAATTAGTCATTTTATTTTTAAAATACTAATTAATCATTTTAATTTAATTTACTAAGCATCAATTTCATCTTTAGAATTATCAACTATTTTATAAATTATTTTTATTAATTTTAGTTGGGTATTTAACAATTAACCCTTTTTATTTAAATTCTAGCCTAAATTAATCTTGGTCCCTAACACAATTAAACTAGCCCAGACCCCTCAAGCCCAATACAATATCCTACCGGGCCCAACCCCAAACCAATCTGAGTCGTTGATCAAATTAGATCAACGGCCCAGATTTTTGTTACCATAATTAACCTACCTAACCCCTTAACCCCCTCTCATTCTCACCGTCTCTCATCTCTCTACTCTCTTTCTCTCTAGTATCTTCTAGAGACTTACTGTCTCTTCATGTTTCGATGGATCTCTTCATCTTCTCCGGCCATCCCTTCGCCGGAGACCTTGAAACCTTCACCACCCTCCTCCCTCATGCGGTTCCCTCACGCCGGTGTTTGCCATCTCTAAGGTCTTCAAGAGACCTGGGTTGAATCCTCCTACCCCCTGGGATTTCTCACCATACTCCGGCCATTCGAGTAAGATCTATAACTTCTTGGTTTAAACCAGTAACATTTTTTGAGGTTTGTCTCATCTTTCTGGGTTCTCGTTGAAACCCTAATGCTTAAACTCACCGATTCTTTTAGATCTATGATAGATCTGTGTATATTTTAAGCTATTTTGATGTTTTCTCAAATATTTTCAGATGTTCTCTCAAAATGACTCTTCGTTTTCAACTAGGGTTTCATGACCCCTTCTTTAAACGGTTTTCCTACGATTTTTTTAGTATTCTCCTAAGATTTCTACTGTGTTTAGCGATTTATTGGAGTCTCTCTTTACCTGTGTTGAAAACCCTAATTTCTAGTCCTAAACCCTAGTCCCTGATTTTGTCTGTGAAGATATTACTTGCATATGTGTCTGTGTTTTATGAGCTTTGTGATTCGCTGATGCTTTACCTTATGGTGTTCATATATGTCTCTGATTTTACTGCTTCTTCTGCTTACATCCATTTTTACCCAGTGATACATATGAATCCCTAACTTCGTATGGTTTTACTCTACTGTGATCACTAGGGTTTCAGATTTCTTGAACATTGTTTATTTAATTCGTGTTATTTTCCTTTAATTAATGTTGTCCTTGTTTGAGTCATTGATTCCTTGGGATTGGTGTCCTTCACTGATCTCCTAGGGTAATACATTACTGATTTTGATCCATGAGTTATTCACTTGTCTTATTTGATTAATACTACTGTCTAATCGATTCTTAATTAGATTTTCTGAACCTAGGCTAATTACTTGTTCTATATGCTGAAATTATTTTTCATATGTGTGGTATTCCAGTCATACATGATACCTTTCCCTAATTGATGCTAATTTCCAGTAATCTGAACCTCACTTGAGGGTTTCCTGTTGATTTCCATCCTTACCTACCTTATTTTTCGTAGTTAATTACGCTGTCAAGCTGATTCTTAAAAATTCCTTAATTAGAGTTTGTTGAACCTAGACTCTATTATATGTTGTATATTTGTGCTATGCTAAACTGTTTCCTTATATGTTAATTCAGACTCATATGGTTTCATTCCTTATTTGGCATTGCTTATTACCGTTTGAATCTTAAACTCCTTGATTAAAGGAAGTCATCGCAATTGACCTGATTTTAATTGGTATATTTCTATAATTATTGTTGAATTATTATTTTTTACCTTATTCCTTCTGCCTATTTTAAAACTATAAGTACTCTACTATCTCATTAACAAAGATACGAACGCTGGGGTTCAAAAAACTATCTCTTACACTAAAAGAATCTCTGCTCTCTCTATCTCTTGTGCTATTTGCTACTGTCTAATTGTTAGCCGGCTGCAAGCCAAGGCTAACCATTGTGCTCTCTCTCTTGCTCTTTTCATTCTGCTTGTTCTCCTCTTCACTGGTATGTCCTAGTTTAAATTCAAAGCTCCAACAACAATAGGATTCTCTATTTGTTTCAGTTCTTACTGTTTTTGGTTTGCTTCTATTTGTGGTTCTTTTGCGAAACCTGTAATTAAAATACATCACTAGCATGCTATTATGTCTTCCCTTTCCTTTGAAATAGTGTACCCCCTTTATGTGTGTTTCTGAGCATGACCTACCAACTGTTTCCTACTTGTTGTATATTTACCCAAAATCCCTATCACCCCTCTATGTGGTTCTTCAGGTCTGGTTTTGTGACTATGCCAGTATCGGCAGTTTTCGAGCCTGTTTAAACCAGTCCTATATCTTTGCTGGATTATTGTGTTTGCAGCTAAATGTTCTATGTGTCCCCACCCCTAGTGTCCTTGATTGTCGTGGCTGAACCTGCCTTAGTTCTGTGTGTTTTGGCTATGTATGAACTCATTTTTTGATGTTGTGTTCAGACTGTTGCTTATTACTATACTCTCTTTTAAAAATATGTTTTACTAAACAGACTCTCTGGTTTATGAAATGTTTCAACTAAATCTCTTTCAAAACCTTTTCAAAACTCATCCCTTGCACTTCATTTGATTCCTAGACCTTTAAGTTCTGCCCCCTCAGTGTGAGCACTGCTTTGGGACCTTGAGTTCCCTCTGAACTCTGACACAATGAGGCTGGTATTTCCACACTGCACATGCTCTATCTTGGCTATGAAATCTGGGTGTGAGCATTGCCTGGGAGCCCTTGAGGTCCTTAGGAAACTTTGACACACCCGGACTGTGAAAAGTCTATGAGTGACATATGGCATAAGGTTTGGAGGATTTGGGCCTGAGTGAAGGCTCCCTATAGAATAACTTCTTATTTTCTACTTTGTTTATGCAATTCATCATTCCTGGCTTGTAATAATATGTAAACGACTCATGGGGGCAGGATAGTGAAATGGGAGGGGTAACTACGCATGCTTAGTTATTACAAGGGTAGGAACCATGTTTTAAGCTTTATTTCTTATCTGCGCAATAGAAATCATGTGTAGGTTCACATCCATGCATTAAAAATCCTGCTCTTTAGGTCCCATGTAAAGTGTTTCAGCATCTTGTTTTATATTGCTATGCGCACTTAGAAATCCTGTCCCTAGGATAACATTAACAAGCTGTACTCTTGCTATTCCTGAAACGGTGCATAATGTTGTGATGTTACGTGCATTTAGAAATCCTGTTTAGGTTATTATGCATCATGCTGCATTAGACATCATGCTATAGGATCGTACTCATTTAACTGCACTTAGTCTAAATACAGATCTAAAATAGTCCCCTGTTCTAAACAATTGGTAATTAGTCCTTGCATATCTTCAACGCCTAGAGTTGCATGTTATTAGCTATAAACAACCTAGAATGGTTAACAAATCTGAATAACTGTTGCATGTTATCCTACACCTAGGCAAGCCTTAGGTAATCAACTTAAAAAATAAAACCACAACTGTCATTTGTGATTAATGTTCAACTGTCAGCATGCTTAAAACCAGTAGGCAAGTCTGATTAAGACTTCCTCTCTAAGTTATGCAATAAATATGTCTTTGTTATTATCACTTAGACACCATGCGTAGGATGATCTGGACCTTAATTGTGTATGAGACATGTTGTTTATGTGCACTGTTTGTGGAGGTCTTTGAGCCCTTTCCTATTTATGTGTTACCCCCTTTATCTGCAGTTATACTTGTTCATTATATGTCGCCTTAGCATTTTCACCTTTAAAACCTGAGGGTCTGCCTAGCACCTCCTTTAGGATAGGAGTCCCAATTTCCTCCGAGACTGAAAGGAAGGGAAGGGTAACAGCATGCAATATAGGTTGAGACCAACACTTGATTTAGTTGCTTTCACGGGGTAGGAAAGGGTAGAATATGAATATGATGACCGGTGCGTTAATACAACGTGTAGCCCTTCTTCGAGGAGTGATTACCGGGTATTGCATTGATGTGATCCATATTATTATAAACCTAGGATACCTTTTATATGCTTAAATTGTAATCCTTTCAAAAGATAATCTTCTTTATTATTTTCAAACATCTGCATGCTTAAGACTTAAATCCCCTCTTATTTGAGCCTTTATTTGTTTGTTTGCTAACCCATACAAATTCACAGAAACCATTTGGCCGAGAACCACACTTGTGGATCCTGAGGGGTGCCTAACACCTTCCCCTTAGGATAATTTCAATCCCTTAACCAATCTCTGGTTAGTAATGTAGTTGTAATTGAACCCCTTAGGTGCCCTAACGCACCGTTAAAATAGTTAGGTGGCGACTCTTCAAAATATGCAAACCCCTTTCCAAAAGGAACGAGTTGTCTCAACCAATGTCATAAACCCCTTTCAACCAAGCCCCGAAAGGAGCGCTCAAGGAAAAAGGGGGGGCGAGACAGCTTGTTCTCAAAAAAATTCACTTCTCTGACAATTTCCTCAGGTATTATATCTTCCTCTTCTATTTCCTCTGAGTCACCATCCTTATGTTGCGTTGTCTCATTACATGTCACAGTTGTTGGTTCATCTAGATAAGTAATAATAATGCCCAGAACTCGGCGGGCCCGTGATGGTGTAGCGGTCCAGTTCCTGAGAATAGCTCCTTTCTCCACGGTCTAAATGACGAGGCCTTCCTCTTACTCCTCCTCAATTACTACGTTTCAATCTATATACTCATCTTCCAAGAACAAATTCCTCAAACCAGCTAGAATTTCATCTTCTTTAGATCCCCACATCATGCCGGCCTGATGGAAGGATTGGCTCAAATATAGTATCGACTGCTCAAGAGGGTAATAAGGACCACTCCATGGTGACGACCAATCCTTATACTCTTGCCATGTGTACTGATATTCAAAGGTTGTTCCCTTTGAGACCCATCGAATTCTTTTACATTCATACTTCCAGCTCGTATCTCATGCAAACCTTTACCCAATCTCTTCAGAGTGGTCAATGGACAGAAGTTGATACTTGAACCTCCATCTATCAAGACCCTGGCAATAAATTTCTCTTCGCACTGCACTATGATATGCAGCGCCCTGTTGTGACTTAACCTTTCCGGCGGCAATTCATCTTCGTGCAAAGTAATCTTATGGATTTCCAATACTTGTCCTACCATATTGGCCATCTCTCTATTGTTAATGTTGTTGGGTACATAAGCTTCATTCAACACTTTCATTAATGCATTCGTATGCGCCTCGGAATTCTGTAGTAGTGATAGAATGGATATCTAAATAGGGGTTTTGTTCAGATGATCAACCACAGAATACTCTCTTGCTTGAACCTTTCTCCAAATATCATCTGGGCCAGTTTTAATGATAGGCTGCTTGGAAGCGACTTCTTTACTTGTTCCTCCCAAATGCTCGGGCGTGTAAGCCCTACCAGTCCTTGTCATACCTTGTGCTGCACCGGTTTCTTCCATTTCCCCCTTCCCTTTCCTTCTCAATTCCGCGGCATATTCCTATGGTATAGCATTGGACTTAAAAAATGGTGTAGGTTCTACCGTCACGATGAATAGTGTGGTCACTTCTACTTCGAACGCAGTTGGCGTGGTTGAGGGTGTTGTTACTTCAAACTCAAACGGAGTCGGTGTGGCTACCTCAACTTCAATCGGTGATTGTATCTGTACCACACTAGGTGTGAGAGTGATTGGGGGTATTTTAGGATCATCTGCTTCCCGAATTAGCCCGATTGACCCTTCCGGATACCATTCTTCATCAGTTTCTATCACATTTACCCCCTCGCCCCTGTGATCCAGGAGAGGATTTTTGCGGACATTAGGTGCAACCTCTTTTGCTTGTATAACCTTGGTGTCAATCAATGTCTGGATCTTTTCCTTCAAAGTGCGACATTCGTCAATAGTGTGACCCTTCATGCCCGAGTGGTAGGCAAATGTCTTGTTTGGATTGACCCACTAAGAGGATATTTCCACGGAAACAGTGAGAATGGGAGTTACATAACCGGCAGCCTTCAGTCTCTCATACAACTGGTCGATGGGTTCAGCAATAGAGGTGTATTTTCTGGGAGGTCTGCGGTCGAAATTTGGTCTAGGTTTGTGGTAGTTTTGGCGGGCTGGTGGTGAGTGGTAGTATGTTGGTTCAGTGTTGTAAGTATGGAAAGCGGTGGCGGGTTATTGGTATCTGGGGGTGAAGGTTGTTATGTGGATGGGGGTGTTTGGTATGTGAGAGGAGACTTCGGACCTTGGGTCACCATCACTGCCCCTGCTTCCTTCTATTTAGAAATGTCGCCTGACTGCAAGTCTTTGTGTGTAGCCTTGAGTGCCTCAAAATTTGTACCATTCCACTCTTAATCCCCTTTTCTATTCTTTATCCCAATTTGATGATGTCGAAAAATTTATGGTTCTCAATAACCATCAGTCTCTAATAATACTGCGTATCCTGAGCTCGAACAAAGAACTTGTTCATTTGATCTTCTTCCAGGGTTGGCCTTACCTTTGCAGCTTTTAATCTCCACCGAATAGCATACTCACGGAAATTTTCTATCAATTCCTTTTTAAGATTCTGGATATTGAAGACGTATGGTGCATTCTCTGTATTGAAACTGAACCGATCCATAAAATCTGACGTCATACTTACCCAATAAACCCATTTTTTCAGGTTTAGAATGATGTACCAGTAAAGGACGTCTCCCGTGAGGCTCCTCATGAACAACTTCATGTGGATTCTTTCATCTACACCAACCCCTACGAGCTTGTCACAATATGTTCTCAAATGTACCTTCAGATCACATGTCCCGTCGAACATTTCAAACTTAGGAGGTTTATAACCCTCTGGCACTTCTACATCTGGATGAATACACAAATCCTCAGAGTTCAAACCTTCGATGCCTTGACCACCTTCAACACCTTGCACTCGACTTGTAAGCTTCTTAAGTTCCTCCGCCATGTTCTTGATGAGCAGGTCCTTCTTGGAGGACTCTGGCATATATAGGGTCTGTTGTGAAGTGTGGGATAAGGTTTCCACGTATATAGGGTTACTTTTGGTGGACTCCAGAAATTTGGGCGTAGTGGTGGTCGTTGGTTGAGTTTTGGGTATCAGGGGTAGGTTGTGGTGCGTTTTGAGGAGTGAGGTAGGTGGTGGTTTGTGGGTACTGGGTCGAATGATGGTGATGCTGTGGATGAGTTGGTACTGGTGGAAGATTAAGATTTTGGGGAGGCGTGGCATATTGATGAAGTGTGGGAGGATTTTGCGGGTTCTGGTTTTGTGTGGTATGAGGAGGTGCTGGGTTTCGGGCATTTTGTTGATTGATTTCGGGAACATTCAGGGTAAGGGAAAGGTTTACCAAGTTCCAGACCTGCTCAAGTTCCACTTGTAACTCCAATATCTTTTGTTCTAACCATAAAACCAAGCCATTATGTGCTGGAGTACTCCGACCATCCGAAGTTTCGACATTCTCTGCATGTGTAGCATTGTCTTTACTGATACCACTCATATCGTCCATTTTACATTTCCTTTTTTTTAGGATCAATTGGAGGAGGAGGAGGTGGAGGAACTCTAGATCTGGTATGATATGTTGATGATTCCAGTAGGCACGAACCAACCTTTAGGGATGGGAATAAACAAAGAAAAGAAGAAAAACAAAAAGGTAAACAATTTAGTAAAGAGTATTAAAAGGATATTTGCGGTATTTAAACACGTATTGCGGAATTATAAATTCGCATCCTGATTTGGGGACCTCATTTTGCCCGAGGTAGGCCTAGCGACATCTAGATTTGGAGAAACTCAATGCCAATAACTGCATCATTTCATTAATATGATAAATGGACCAAATCCCTACTAAAACGACAATAATTATAAAGAGTCACTAATGGCATTTTGCCTTATTACAACTGAAGTCTAAAACGAATCTAGAACGCAAGAAACATCATTCCTAATTTATTTGGTCCCAGAGGGACCTTCTCCATGCTTTGCCATCTTTGATCCATTAATCAGATTCCCTAGGTCGCGTACGTCCAACTGCAGATATGCCCTTGCTAGATGCCCTCCTTCGTTTCCCTCTGCATTTTGACAGTTCAACCCCTACTCCAAATACTCCAACCTCTTTGTTGACTTAGTAGTGATTCCCCTCCAAGCGTTGATTGCTTCCATGTCCACTTTATGCTGTTCCAAATGCCTGGCTTCAGACTCGAAAATCCTTTTGCGCAACCTTATGTATTTGACTTGTGCTTTAGCAGCGTCGTCTATGACCCAATTCCTCAAATTAACCCCTGGCTTGACATCTCCCGCTATGTCATCTACCAACCACGATGGATAGAAGTACACATGGCTGGCATGATACCGATCTGCCTCGATGGTATCTTTCTCCACAATGATCTTTTGATTCCACATGTGATGTGTCTCGTACTTGAATGGAATGGCATTCCCCTGGAAGTCTATTTTGGACTGAACCATTTTGGAAACTTGTGGTATAACCTTCTTTCTCCCAACTTGCCTCATAACCCTGATAGGAGCATAAGGATAGATCCCCCTCAATCCGATTAGCACTAGATGAGGAGCATCTCTCGACCTAATGATAAATTCACTGCTAGGGAACCACTCGAACACCCAGTGTACCTTCTCTTCAGTCAAATTGCTAAATAAATGTACCTAGCTCACAACGTTTCCCGGTTATGCAAACCTGTCGGGGGTAAAAGCCATTCTCTTCGGATGGTGATAGTCTATGTGATCCTTCCATGGTCTTCGCGGAAATTCTTAATGGTATTCTCCTCTCTGAAGGTTTTCTAACAACCATACTTGAATAAATAGATTGCAACCCTCGAAATGTCAATACCCCTTTTTTCAACGGTCTAAGGTCTGGTACATCTCAGCCAAAATCATAGGGACAATAGTATAAGTTTGCCCCTCAATCCCCTCCATTAAGGTCTTAGTGACCATAGCTAGGCGAGTGTGGATCATTTCTCCCTGTATTGGAAATACCAGCATCCTCAGGAAATAGAAATGAATACGAAAACTCGGCGGTGTGTCCAACCCAGAGAAGTGATGGAAAGCTCATCATGGTAAAGGCGATATGACTTGTTGTGTCCATAACGCTCATAAAGAAACTCGAATAGTATGTAAGATTTCTTCAGATAGACTAACCCATCATGTTTCTTGAAATACATCATTTTCAAGAAACCTCGAGAAGTGCAGTTTTTCAGTACCAACAAACCAGGGCTATCCCATGGGAACCCAGCGAAAACTCCTATTTCTTCTAAAAGAGGAGTCATTTCTATGTCGCCAAAATGGAACACGGCTCTCTTCTCATCCCAAAACATGGTGGCGGCCTCAATTAATGCATTTTTTGGCTGAAGTCTAAAAAGGATGGGTAAATTCCCGAGGACTCTTTTCACATGGTCTTTGTCACTTGGTGAGAGATTTTTCCACCAATCCAGTAGTAAAGGTGGGATACTTTGAACCATGCCGAACCTGGGGACTTTGTGCCTCATTTCTGCAAAAAAAAATAAAGTTAGCCCTTTCCCCCCTTCGGATTTTGACTATTTACACGTTAATGATCAATGGCATGTTTTCTCCAAATAATGCACAGATCATGATTGTGTCCCTTGGGATTATGGAAATCCCGACGGATTTTGGACAAGGCTTGCCTTAGCGGGTTATCACGCGGACAGTGTTATAACCCACACTAGGTTTGGACATGATGCATGCAGAGTTAACATTAGAGTGGGGGTTTCTAGAGGAATCTAGACCGGTACCCTCAAGCGAAAACTTGAAAGGTAAAGGCATGGAACCGTCGACTGCACCGCTGATCAACTAGTTTTACTGCAAATAAGCCTTTCAAAATTTAAAAGGTGATTTAGGAAGAGCGCGGACACTCATCAAGCGCTGCTATGGTATTAATTACGCGCGAGTGGAATATGATGTGGAGCATGATTTATGCAAAGATAAAACAATACGTTGTCAAATATTTTGCATGATGAAAACAGTAAATGCAGTATTAAATGAAACATAAAGACATAAAAAGAAAGGAAAACAAGAAGAAGTTAGTTCGCGCAATATAGAAGTTGTAATAAAGTAATCTAGGGAGTAAGGGTAGGGAGAGACATGATGTAGTAATTTTTTTTTAAAATGATTTAGATCAAGCAAACATGACTAGAAAATAAAGGAAAACGCATTTCATAACAGAGTTGAGCAGAGATTTGCATATTAATGCGAATTCAAATAAAAGGAAAACAGGGAAGGGTGTGCATGTAGCAATAAAAGGGAAATGGGAGTGGGATATTTCATGTAACAAAATAATAAAATACACGTTTATCAAAGAAGTCTAATTCATATAGACTAAATTTGCTATGGTAAGAGCCTAAATATCCCCAGCAAAGTCGCCATGCTGTCACTCCCCCTTTTTCTCGTGAAATCGAGTTTCGACACGTGACAACTCTTTTAAAGGAGGTGTTAAAAGAGAGAGTCGTCACCTAACAATTTTTAAGGTGTGTTAGGGCACCTAATTGCCAATGACTCAGGTTTAACCAGTTTGCGTCACTAAAGATCAAATAAGGGCTCAAATTACCTCGAAGAGGAGGTGTTAGGCACTCTTCAAGGTCCACGACTGTGGGTCCCGGCCGAACTCAAAGTATATGAAATAGTCAAACAAACAAAGACAAAGAAATCAAGAAGTTTTGGAAAATTCATTATTAAAAGGCTTTGAGTAAGTACAAATACTTGAAAGAAAGATGGGGGGTCCTAAGTTTTTTATCCTAAAGGATCACCCCGTGCAACATAAATAATACTTGCGATTTCAGAGAACAGAGATGTGCTAATAAGAACATAATGGAATAAACATTGCGAAGGATGAGAAACTAACCAGTTATTGCTCAACAAATAAGAAAATAACAGCAATATGACCCAGAATCCCATACGCGTCAAGTTCCCAAGGGTTTCGAGGAACCCAGGGCAGTGATCACAACCAAGAAAGGTCATAAAAGTAGGAAGTCTGACGGCCTTGGCTTTCAGCCGGCCAAGAGTCAAAAACAGAACAACAGAATAAATGAACACAGAGTAAAAGCCCTAATATTTTTAGAAAATCGGCGATTTGAGTCTTGTTCAAGAGGGAATGGGGGAGGGGTTTATATAGTAGTAAAAATCAAATAGTGATAGAGTGATTTAAGCAACAAACAAGGAAAATAAATATATAAATAGGTCTTAAAATCAATTTAAGAGATCTGCAAACCCTAGTTTTTAGGGAAAGTAAATATCAACAGAATATAAACAAAAATCAGACTCACAGTAGAATAGGACGCATATAGACAGAATAACACTCAAAAATCAGGGATTCGAACCATTTTTGGTTCAATTTCAGAGAGATATACTTTCCATGTTTAGGCAAGCACTATAGTAGAATAGCCAGTACCAAAAAGAGGTCGAATATGGTAAGAAATAATAATCAAATCCCATATTTGGTGGGATTAGGAGAAGGGTTTTAGGGGCGTAGTTTTAGGGTTCTTCGAGAGAAAGGGAGATGAGAGGGTTTAGGGGCGGCGGTTTGGAGGGAAATGGTTAGGGTTTGGGGTGATGGGTTAGTAAAGGGGCGGATTAGATATGGGTCGTTGATCTCAGAGATCAATGGCCACAATTAAAGGGGGTTGGGTCAGGTCGTTTTAAACGGGTTGCGATCAGGTTTTGGGTTAAGGGGTTATTTGGTTTTGGGATGGGGTTATTGGGCTAGTGTATTGGGTGTTTTGGGCCATTATTTGGTCTGAAATTGTTTAGAAATTGGGGCTAGTTTTTAAATGCCCAATATTTATCAAAAAATAATTTATAAAAGTGATTAATAAATAACAGAAATATTATTTGTGCACTAAAATGATTGAAAAGAATAAATTAATATTATAAAAATATAAAAGTTATTTTGGAACAAATAATGCAATTATACATGAATATAGGCTATTATTGCAAAAAATGTGCAATTAGCCTAAAAGTGCATATTTAATTATAAAAAATGAAGTAAAATATTTAAAAACATACATGTTGGTGTAAATAATGAGTTTGGATGATTAAATCATCATAAAAATAATTTAAAGGATAATTATTGGATATTTATATAATAAAATGCAGAAAGAAATTAATTTAGAGCTTCTAAAAATTATGGAGAATTATGGAAAATGCTTGTATAGGTTTATAGACTAAATGATGATGCAAATATACTATTTTGAAAAAGTATATATACAATTAAAAAATATGGGGGGGAGGGGAATTGGGTACCAACATCTGCCCCTCTTTACCCGGGAATGATGAAAGAGTTGTCTGGTAAAGAAATGATGACCGATTTTGACCGAATCGCGTGATTGGAAAAATGGAGGCCGAACTCTGGTTTCTTAGTTGCCTACATATCCCTAGTTTTACGGGAATCAGATCGTGTGTAGTTCTAGATCCAACGGTGAACTAAGCCGATGGAGTTGTTATAGGAACAGGCAAGCTCTTCTAGATAAGACGATATCATATGAGTTTATATGGAATTGCAAATGGATGTATCCCAGAACAGTTATAGATGATCATTTGAACGGTTATCAAGTGGAAGTGGGTAACGGATGGTGGTTGGTTGTATTTGAGGTAGTTTCAGGATGTGAGCATCAAACGGAAACCGGAGCGAAGATTGCTCCAGTTAAAAGAACAGTTACCTCCTGGATTACCTGCAAAGATTAAACGCAATGCATGAAAGTATATATGGGATTATTGTGAGAATTTAAACATTATGCAAATTCCCTTTGGACCATGAAAGTTGTCTTTGGACGATGAGGATGACGTCCTTATACCATGATGTCCTAGGCCATGAATCGCATGATAAGGTATTCGCAGGCCATGAAATGATGTTCTCGGGACATGAAAATGGTTCCTATGAACTATGATGCCTTTGAATAATGATGTGCAATATTGAGAGATCCTCAGGACATGACATGGTATCTTTCGGCTATGAGGATGACGCCTTCGGACTATGACACCTTTGGGCAAAATGGCAATGTTTCAGCCCATGAGATGCAAAGACATGATGCTTGGTCATATGCGAAGCGAAACAAGACAGAGCTTAGTCTTGTTTAAGATTGGGGCAAAGCTTAGCCCCGGGAAAGCGGAATATAGTGCTAGATTTCAACTAGCATATCATTTTGTATTATGCAAAGAAAAGCAGAGCTCAGCCTTATGCAGTTGAGGAGGTAGGTCTTAGCCTCGTGCAAGAAAGGGATACAGTGCGTAGTATCATGCAATGGAAAGGCGATTTTTAGCCTCATGCAATTGAGGAGGCAATGCATATCCTTATGCAAGAAAGGAGACAGTGCTTAACTTCATGCAATGAAAAGGTAATGCTTAGCCTTATGCAATTAGGAAGGCAGGGCTTAGCCTCATGCGAAATAGGAGACAGTGCTTAGTCTCATGCAAGGAAAGGCAATGCTTAGCCTTATGCAATTGAAGAGGCAGGGCTTAGCCTCCTGCAAAATTGGAGACAATGCTTAGTATTATACAATTAAGGCAATGCTTAGCCTTATGCAATTAGGGAGGCAATGCTTACCCTCATGCAAGAAAAGGAGACAGGGCTTAGTCTCATGCAATGGAAGGCAATGCTTAGACTTACGCAATAAAGGAGGCAATGCTTAGACTCATGCAAAGAAAAGATAATCAGTGATAGCAGAGTATTTCTTAGCTGGAGACATGCAAAGAAAAGATAATCAGTGATAGCAGAGTATTTCTTAGTTGGAGACATGTTTGCGTTTGGCAGATTTGTCATTATGAAGATAGTGATTTTGATGTGTGTACGTATTATTCATTGTTCTGCATCCAAAGAAAAATCGTGAGTTATGCGGGGAAGGTTGGTTAATGCCTTTGCCTACTTGTTTTGCTTTTCTTTACTCTGTATCGAGATCCTGCTCAAGTTACCATGGGTAGCATCTGGCTATTTCCTAAAAATAAAGTTTTCGAGAAAATATGTGTGAATTTGATAAATGTAGTTATTTAAAAACATAGTAGTATGCAATATCAAGTAAATTAGATGATACAATGACTGTGACACTTTTAGAGACATTACGACTTCCTTGCATTAGAATTTTGAGGGTCCTCCTCAAAATTCTGCCCCAGTTTAATAGACGATTCTTTGACCATTCTGCATATGACGAAGGTTGGTTGGACTTGCTTCGAAATTTTGAGGGTCCTCCTCAAAATTCTGCCCTAGTTTTTGACCATGGTGAAAATGAATATTTTATTGAGTTGTGACCGAACCCACAGGGTTGCCTATGTATCCCCTCTTAAACGAGAATCAGGTCAAGCGTAGTTCAGTTACATCAGATAGAGAGATGCAAACAATCTAAGCATAGTATCTTTTGACTGTGTCTGAGTAGATAGGCTTTGGCAAAATCTCTCTATCCATTTCTGCAAGTATGAGTGATCCTCCAGTTAGTACTATGTGAACCATGTAGGGCCCTTTCCAGTTGGGTGAAAATTTTCCTTTGGCTTCATCTTGATGGGGGAAGATCTGCTTCAGCACCAGCTGCCCCGGTGTGAACTGTCTAAGTCTGACCCTTTTGTTTAAAGCTATGGACATTATGATCTGATAAAGTTGACAGTGGCATACCGCATTCATTCTTTTCCCATCAATAAGAGCTAATTGTTCGTAGCGACTTCTTATCCATCCTGCATCACTGAGTTCAGCTTCTTGTATAATTCTTAAGGAAGGAATGTCGACTTCAGCAGGAATGACAACTTCAGTACCGTAGACAAGCAAGTAGGGGGTTGATCCGGTCGATGTGCGGACTAAAGTACAATACTCCAATAAGGAAAATGGTAATTTCTCGTGCAATTGATTGTGGTTTCCTACCATCTTTCTCAATATTTTCTTGATATTCTTGTTTGCGGCCTCCACGGCTCCATTCATTTGAGGCTTGTATGCTGTGGAATTCTTATGCTTTATTTTGAATGTTTCACACATAGCTTTCATTAAGTCACTGTTGAGGTTGGCGGCATTGTCGGTGATGATGGATTCTGGCACCCCAAATCGGCAAACAATACGATCCCTGACAAAATCTGCGACGAATTTCTTGGTTACGGACTTGTAAGATGCAGCCTCAACCCATTTTGTGAAGTAGTCTATGGCCACTAAAATGAACCTGTTCCCCTTTAAAGCGGCAGGCTCGATCGGACTGACGACATCCATTCCCGAAGCGGAAAAAAGCCAAGGTGCGCTTGTTGCATTGAGCTCATTTGATGGCACCCGTATCATATATGCATGTATTTGGCACTGATGACATTTTTGGAAATACCTGATGCAGTCTGTTTCCATAGTCATCCAAAAATATGCTGCTCTCAATATCTTCTTGGCTAAAATAAAATCGTTCATGTGTGGTCCGCAAGTTCTAGCATGTATCTCTTCGAGCAGTTTGGAAGCTTCAATGGCATCAACGTACCGTAATAATCCTAGGTATGGAGTCTTTCTGTACAGAATTCCTCCATTTTGGAAGAAATGGTTGGATAATCTTCGGAGTGTGCATTTCTGAGTATGGTTTGCATGCTCCGGGTATCTCCTTTCGCGAAGTATTTCTTGAAATCATGGAACCACGGATTCCCATCTGTTTCTTCTTCAACATGAGCGTAATAAGTTGGACGATTATGGATCCTTACATAAATAGGTTCGATGAAATTCTTGTATGGGTGTTGTATCATGCAAGACAGAGTGGCCAATGCGTCTGCAAACTCATTCTGTATTCTCGGAACATGTTTGAACTCTATCTATGTGAATCTCTTCATCAACTCTTGGAGATGATATAGATATTGTAATATTTTGGTGTTCTTTGTAGCCCACTCTCCTAGAACCTTATGTACTATAAGGTCTGAATCACCAATTACCAGCAATTCCTGGATATTCATGTCAATGGCCAAATTGAGCCCCAGGATGCAAGCCTCATATTCTTCCATATTGTTGGTGCACGGGAATCTAAGTTTTGCGGATACCGGGTAATGTTGACCTATCTCTGACACCAAAACAGCTCTAATACCTACTCCTTTGAAATTTGCGGCCCCATCGTAAAACATTCTTCAACCGTCTTAGGTTTCGGCGATATCTTCTCCTACAAATGATACTTCTTCATCGGGAAAATACGTTTTTAATGGTTCGTATTCTCCTCCCACGGGATTTTCTGCAAAATGATCTGCTAATGTTTGTCCCTTAACCGCCTTCTGAGTCATAAAGACGATGCCAAATTCACTCAACAGTATCTGCCATTTTTACAGCATCCATGTAGGCATGGGTTTCTGGAAAATGTATTTCAGAGGATCCATTCTTGATATGAGATATGTGGTATAGGCACAGAAGTAGTGCCTCAATTTCTGAGCTATCCATGTTAGAGCACAGCAGGCGCGTTCCAGCAAAGAATATCGTGCTTCATAGGGTGTGAATTTCTTACTCAGATAGTACTGACAGATATAGTAGCAGAGGTCTACATGGTTCCGGTGGGACCAGGACTGGTGGTGTGGACAAATATTCCTTGATTTTTTCAAAAGCTTTTTGGCATTCTTCGTTCCAACTTGTTGCGGCATCATTCTTTAACATTTTGAAATTCGGCTCACAGATCACGGTTGATTGTGCTATAAAGCAGCTGATGTAATTGAGACACCCCAAGAAACTCATCACATCTTTCTTGTTCTTTAGTGGTGTCAAATCTTGGATAGGCTTGACCTTTGAAGGGTCTAGCTAAATTCCTCGGCTGCTGACAATGAACCCTAATATCTTTCCCAGCAGGGACTCCGAAGGCATATTTTGCGGGATTCAGTTTAAAATTATACCTTCGAAGTCGATCAAAGAATTTTCTCAAGTCTGCTATGTCATCTGTACCCTTCTTGGATTTGATGATGACATCGTCCTTTATCTCCTTGTGTATCATGTCGTGGAAAATGGTGGTCATGGCTCTCATATAAGTGGCCCCAGCATTCTTCAGGCCAAACGGCATCATTTTATAGCAATACACTCCCCATAGCGTAACAAAGGCTATATTCTCGGCATCTTCCTCATCTATCCAGGTCTGATGATATCCCGCGAAGCAATCTACAAAAGACTGGAGTTCGTGCTTGGCACAATTATCGATCAGTATGTATAGATTAGGCAACGGGAAATCATCCTTGGGACTTGCTCTGTTTAAATCCCGATAGTCGACACATACTCTGACTTTCCCGTCCTTCTTCGGAACTAGCACGATGTTAGCCAACCAGGTTGGATATTCAACCACTCTGAGAACCTTAGCTTTGATCTGCTTGGTGACCTCCTCTTTTATTTTGAGACTCATATATGTCTTGAACTTTCTGAGCTTCTGCTTTACAGGCGGACACATCGGATTGGTAGGTAGTTTATGAGCCACTATAGATGTTCTCAAACCAGTCATATCATCAAAAGACCATGTGAAAATATCTCCATACACGTTCAGGAAATGGGTGTATTCTTCTTTCTCTGATGGTGACAGGTGAATTCTTATGCGAGTTTCTATGACAGTTTCGGAATTTCCCAAATTGACTATCTCGGTTTCGTCCAGATTGGACTTAGGCTTGTTCTCAAAAAATTTCACTTCTCTGACAATTTCCTCAGGTATTATATCTTCCTCTTCTATTTCCTCTGAGTCACTATCCTTATGTTGCATTTTCTCATTACATGTCACAGTTTTTGGTTCATCAGGATAAGTAATAATAATGCCCGGAACTCGACGGGCCCGTGATGGTGTAGCGGTCCAGTTCCTGAGAATAGCTCCTTTCTCCACGGTCTAAATGACGAGGCCTTCCTCCTCCTCCTACTCAATTACTGCGCTGCAATCCATATCCTCATCTTTCAAGAATAGATTCCTTAAACCAACTAGAATTTCATCTTCTTTAGATCCCCACATCATATGGCCTGATGGAAGGATTGGCTCAAATGTGGTACCGGCTGCTCAAGAGGTTAATAAGGACCACGCCATGGAGGCGACCAATCCTTATACTCCTACTAGGTGTATTGATATCCAAAGGTTATGTCGTGACGTTTTAGTTGTATTGGTTTAGCGATACCCTGGAGATTCTTACCGATCCCCTTACCAGGTTCATACACTGCCCATGCCAATATGCTCTCTATTGCTACTCCACCATTTATCTTTCTCAATCGCGTTTACACGCTCGATGTGATGGTAAGTCTCTCCACCCAACTTTCTCCTATTATCCACAACTGGAACACTCTGATTGGTGTAAATAGGATTACTCTCGTCTCCATGGATGAACACTTTTTTATGGTTCCATTCAAACTTCACAACTTGATGCAGAGTAGAGGCTACGGCCCCAGCAACGTGTATCCAAAGTCATACCAACAATAGATTGTATGAGCGGATATGTCTAGCACTTGAAATTCAATATCAAACCAAGTCGGGCCCATCTGCAAACAGAGGTTGGTCTCCCCAATTGTGGCCCTTTGAGACCCATTAAATGCTTTCACATTCATACTTCCGCTCGTATCTCATGCAAACCTTTAACCAATATCTTCAGAGCGGTCAATGGACAGATGTTGAGACTTGAACCTCCATCTATCAAGACCCTGCCAATAAATTTGTCTTTGCACTGCACTGTGATATGCAGCGCCCTATTGTGACTTAACCCTTCCGGCAGCAATTCATCCTCGTGGAAAGTAATCTTATGGCTTCCCAATACTTGTACTACCATATTGGCCATCTCTCCATTGTTAATGTTGTTGGGTACATAAGCTTCATTCCACACTTTTATTAATGCATTCGTATGCGCCTCGGAATTCTGTAGTAGTGATAGAATGGATATCTGAATAGGGGTTTTGTTCAGATGATCAACCACAGAATACTCTCTTGCTTGCACCTTTCTCCAAATATCATCTGGGCCAGTTTCAATGGTAGGCTGCTTGGAAGCGACTTCTTTACTTGTTCCTCCCAAATGCTCGGGCGTGTAAGCCCTACCAGTCCTTGTCATACCTTGTGTTGCACCGGTTTCTTCCATTTCCCCCTTCCCTTTCCTTCTCGCTTCTACAGCATATTACCATGGTATAGCATTGATATTAAAGGACGGTGTAGGTGCTACCGTCACGGTGAATGGTGTGGTCACTTCTACTTTGAACAGAATTAGCATGGTTGAGGGCATTGTTACTTCAACATCGAACAGAGTCGGTGCGGATACCTCAACTTCAATCAATGAATGTATTTGTACCACACTAGGTGTGAGAGTGACTGGGGGTATTTTAGGATCATCTCCTTCCCGAATGAGCCCGATTGACCCTTCCGGATCCCATTCTTCATCAGTTTCTATCACATTTACCCTGTCGCCCCTGTGATCCGGGAGAGGATTGTTCCGTACATTAGGTGCAGCCTCTTTTGCTTGTATAACCTTGGTGTCAATCAATGTCTAGATCTTGTCCTTCAGAGTGCGACATTCGTCAATAGTGTGACCCTTCATGCCTGAGTGGTAGGCACATGTCTTGTTTGGATTGACCCACTGAGAGGATATTTCCATGGCAACAGCGGGAATGGGAGTGACATAACCGGCAGACTTCAGTCTCTCATACAACTGGTCGATGGGTACAACAATAGGGGTATATTGTGTGGGCAGTTTGCGATTGAAATTTGGTCTGGGTTTTTGGTAGTTTGGCGGGCTGGTGGTGAGTGGTAGTATGTTGGCTGAGTGTTGTAAGTATGGTAAGTGGTGGCGGGTTTTTGGCATCTGGAGGGTGAAGGCTGATATGTGGGTGGGGGTGTTTGGTCTATGAGAGGAGACTTCAGACCTTGGGCCACCATCACTGCCCTTACTTCCTTCTTTTTAGAAATGTCGGATGGCTGAAAGGCTTTGTTTGTAGCATGGAGTGCCTCAAAATTTGTTACCATTCTGCTCTTAATCCCCTCTTATATTCTTTCTTCCAATTTGATGATGTCGGAAAATTAATGGTTCTCAATAACCATCAGTCTCTCATAGTACTGCGGATCCTGAGCTGGGAATAAGAACTTGTTCATTTTCTCTTCTTCCAGTGTTGGCCTTACCTTTGCAGCTTCTGATCTCCACTGAGTAGCATACTCGCGGAAATTTTCTTTCGGCTTCTTTTTAAGGTTCTGGATATAGAAGACTTCTGGTGCATTCTCTGTATTAAACCTGAACTGATCCATAAAATCTAACGCCATACTTACTCAATTAACCCATTTCTTCGGGTTTTAACTGATGTACCAGGACAAGGCGTCTCCCGTGAGGCTCCTCATGAACAACTTCATGTGGATTCTTTCATCTTTACCAACCCCTACGAGCTTGTCACAATATGTTCTCAAATTTACCTTCGGATCACCTGTCTCGTCGAAACATTTCAAACTTAGGAGGTTTTATAACCCTCTGGTAGTTCTACGTCCGGCTGAATACACAATCCTCATAGTTCAAACCTTTGATGCATTTACCACCTTCAACACCTTGGACTCGAGTTGTAAGCTTCTTAAGTTCCTCTGCCATGTTCTCGATGAGCTCCTTCTTGGCAGACTCTGGCGTATACAGGGTCTGTATTGAAGTGTAGGGTAAGGTTTCCATGTATATAGGGCTACCTCAACTTCAATCGGTGACTGTATCTGTACCACACTAGGTGTGAGAGTGATTGGGGGTATTTTAGGATCATCCCCTTCCCGAATGAGCCCGATTGACCCTTCCGGATCCCATTCTTCATCAGTTTCTATCACATTTACCCCCTCGCCCCTATGATCCAGGAGAGGATTTTGCGGACATTAGGTGCAACCTCTTTTGCTTGAATAACCTTGGTGTCAATCAATGTCGGGATCTTTTCCTTCAGAGTGCGACATTCGTCAATAGTGTGACCCTTCATGCCCGAGTGGTAGGCAAATGTCTTGTTTGGATTGACCCACTAAGAGGATATTTCCACGGAAACAGCGGGAATGGGAGTGACATAACCGGCAGCCTTCAGTCTCTCATACAACTGGTCGATGGGTTCAACAATAGGGATGTATTTCCTGGGCGGTCTGCGATCGAAATTTGGTCTAGGTTTGTGGTAGTTTTGGCGGGTTGGTGGTGAGTGGTAGTATGCTGGTTCAGTGTTGTAAGTATGGAAAGTGGTGGCGGGTTATTGGTATCTGGGGGTGAAGGCTGTTATGTGGATGGGGGTGTTTGGTATGTGAGAGGAGACTTCGGACCTTGGGTCACCATCACTGCCCCTGCTTCCTTCTATTTAGAAATGTCGCCTGACTGCAAGTCTTTGTGTGTAGCCTTGAGTGCCTCAAAATTTGTTACCATTCCACTCTTAATCCCCTTTTCTATTCTTTATCCCAATTTGATGATGTCGGAAAATTTATGGTTCTCAATAACCATCAGTCTCTAATAATATTGCGTATCCTGAGCTCGAACAAAGAACTTGTTCATTTGATCTTCTTCCAGGGTTGGCCTTACCTTTGCAGCTTCTAATCTCCACCGAATAGCATACTCACGGAAATTTTCTATCAATTCCTTTTTAAGATTCTGGATATTGAAGACGTATGGTGCATTCTCTGTATTGAAACTGAACCGATCCATAAAATCTGACGCCATACTTACCCAATAAACCCATTTTTTCAGGTTTAGAATGATGTACCAGTAAAGGGCGTCTCCCGTGAGGCTCCTCATGAAAAAGTTCATGTGGATTCTTTCATCTACACCAACCCCTACGAGCTTGTCACAATATGTTCTCAAATGTACCTTCAGATCACATGTCCCGTCGAACATTTCGAACTTAGGAGGTTATAACCCTCTGGAACTTCTACGTCTGGCTGAATACACAAATCCTCAAAGTTCAAACCTTCGATGCCTTGACCACCTTCAACACCTTGGACTCGACTTGTAAGCTTCTTATGTTCCTCTTCCATGTTCTTGATGAGCAGGTCCTTCTTGGCAGACTCTGGCGTATATAGGGTCTGTTGTGAAGTGTGGAATAATGTTTCCACGTATATAGGGTTACTTTGGTGGACTCCAGGAATTTGGGCGTAGTGGTGGTCGTTGGTTGAGTTTTGGGGATCAGGGGTAGGTTGTGGTGTGTTTTGAGGAGTGTGGTAGGTGGTGGTTTGTGGGTACTGGGTCGGATGATGGTGATAATGTGGATGAGTTGGTACTGGTGGAGGATTACGATTTTGGGGAGGCGTGTCATATTGATGAGGTGCGGGAGGATTTTGCGGGTTCTGGTTTTGTGTGGTCTGAGGAGGTGCTGGGTTTCGGGCATTTATTTGATTGATGTCAGGAACATTCAGGGTAAGGGAAAGGTTTACCAAGTTCTGGACCTGCTCAAGTTCCCCTTGTAACTCCAATATCTTTTGTTTTAACCATAAAACCAAGCCATTATGTGCTGGAGTACTCCGACCATCCGAAGTTTCGATATTCTCTGCATGTGTAGCATTGTCTTTACTGATACCACTCATATCGTCCATTTTACATTTCCTTTATTTTAGGATCACTTGGAGGAGGAGGAGGAGGTGGGGGTCCTCTAGATCTGGTATGATATGCTAATGATGCCAGTATGCACGAACCAACCTTTAGGGATGGGAATAAACAAAGAAAAGAAGAAAAACAAAAAGGTAAACAAGTTAGTAAAGAGTATTAAAAGGATATTTGCGGTATTTAAACACGTATTGTGGAATTATAAATTCGCATCCTGATTTGGGGACTTCATTGTGCCCGAGGTAGGCCTAGCGAAATCTAGATTTGGAGAAAATCAATGCCAATAACTGCGTCATTTCATTAATATGATAAATGGACCAAATCCCTACTAAAACGACAATAATTATAAAGAGTCACTAATGGCATTTGCCTTATTACAACCGAAGTCTAAAACGAATCTAGAAAGAAATAAATGTCATTCCTAATCTATTTGGTCCCATAGGGACCTTCTCCATGCTTTGCCTTCTATGCTCCATTAATCAAATTCCCCAGGTCGCGCACGTCCAACAGAAAATATGCCCTTGCTAGATGCCCTCCTTCATTGCCCTCTGCATTCTGACAGTCCGGGATCCTTTTCCTAATCTTTCTTTCAACCTCTATCAACCCTTGCTCCAAATACTCCAACCTCTCTGTTGACTTAGTAGCAATTCCCCTCCTCTCGTTGATTGCTTCCTTGTCCACTTTATGTTGTTCCTAGTGCCTCATTTCAGACTCGAAAACCCTTTTGCGCAACCTCCTACATTTGACTTGTGCTTCAGCAGCGTCGTCTATGACCCTATTCTTCAAATTAACCCCTAGCTTGACATCTCCCGCTATGTCATCTACCAACCACGATGGATAGAAGTACACATGGCCGGCATGATACCGATTTGCCTCGATGGTATCTTTCTCCACAATGATCTTTTGATTCTACATGTGTTGTGACTCGTACTTGAATGGAATGGCATTCCCCTGGAAGTCTGCTAAAACCATGTATATTTCACCCCTGTCACATGTTTCCAGGAGTTTTTAGTAGGTTTTTCCTAAGGTCATTCACATGTAAAAAGGGACCCACTTGTAGATAAGTTTGCCATGTAA
>ML318065.1:649-34931 GCA_005239505.1 Nicotiana paniculata
GAGCCGGTACCAGATCGCATGATATTTCTTCGGACATCAAATACGACCCAAGGAACCACAATGCTTGGAAATGATCAAGTTACATTTTTTGGCATTTTATGGCTATTAAATTGGAATTCTGCCAGTCGTGCATATATTATCGCCTGCCATGGTCCAGGCCAGATGCCTTGGTACGAAGTCGGTACCGGATTGCATGATATTTGACCTGGACATCAAATGTGACCCAAGTAACCATAACCAACACTTGGAAATGATAAAGTTACATGTTTTGGAATTTTATGGCAATTAAATTGGAATTCCGCCAATCGTGCCTGTATTATCTCCTGCCATGGTCCAGGCCGGACGCCTTGGTATGGAGGCGATACTGCTTCGCATGATATTTTTCCGGGATATCAATTACAACCCAAGAAACCATAACCAACTCTTCGAAAGGATCAAGTTACATTATTTGGATTTTTTTGGCAATTAAACTGGAGTTCCGCCAAATCGTTCCTGGATTATCGCTTGCCATGTTCCAGGCCGGACGCCTTGGTACGTAGCCGGCATCGGATTGCATGATATTTGTCCGGGATATCAAATATGACCGAAGGAACCATAACCAACGCTTCGAAATGTTCAAGTTACATTTTTTGGCATTTTATGGCAATTAAACTAGAATTCCGTCAGTCGTGCCTGTATTATCGCCTGCCATGGTCCAAGATGGACGCCTTGGTACGGAGCCGGTACCGAATCGCATGAAATTTTTCCGGGATATCAAATATGACCGAAGGAACCATAACCAACAAATTACATTTTTTTTGAATTTTATGGCAATTAAACTGGAATTCCGCCAGCCGTGCCTGTAATATCGCCTGCCATAGTCTAGGCCAGACGCCTTGGTACGGAGCCGGTACCGGATCACATGATATTTCTTCGAGACATCAAATACGACCTAAGGAACCATAACAAACGCTTTGGAATGATCAAGTTACATTTTTTAGAATTTTATGGCAATTAAACTTTAATTCTGCGAGTCCTGCCTGCATTATCGTCTGCCATGGTCCAGGACGGACGCCTTGGTATGTAGCCGGTACCGGGTCGCATGATATTTTTGCGGGACATCAAATATGACCCAAGGAACCATAACTAACACTTCTAAATGATCAAGTTACATTTTTTGGCATTTTATGGATATTAAACTGGAATTCCGCCTCGTGCATGTATTATCGCCTGCCATGGTCCAGATCGGATGCTTTGGTACGGAGCCAGTTCTGGATAGCATGAAATTTCTCCAGGACATCAAATACGACCCAAGGAACCATAACTAACGCTTCGAAATGATCAAATTACATTTCTTGGAATTTTATGGCAATTAAACTGGAATTTCGCCAGTCGTGCCTGTATTATCGCCTGCCATGTTCCAGGCCGGACGCCTTGGTATGTAGCCGGTACCGAATCACATGATATTGGTCTGGGACATCAAATACGACCCAAGGAACCATAACCATTGGTTCGAAATGATCAAGTTACATTTTTTGGAATTTTATGGCAATTAAACAGGAATATCGCCAGTCGTGCCTATGTTATCGCCTGCCATAGTCCATGCCAGACGCCTTGGTACGGAACCGGTACCGAATCGCATGATATTTTTCCGGGACATCAAATATGACCCAAGTAACCATAAGCAACGCTTCGAAATGATCAAGTTACATTTTGGCATTTATGGCAATTAAACTACAATTCCGCTAGTCGTTCCTGTATTATCCCCTACCAAGGTCCAGACTGGACCCCTTGGTACAGAGCCGGTACCGTATAACATGATATTTGTTAGGGACATCAAATATGACCTAAGGAACCATAACCAACACTTCGAAATGACCAAGTTACATTTTTTGGCATTTTATGGCAATTAAACTTGAATTCTGCCAGTCGTGCCTGTATTATCGCCTGCCATGGTCCAGACCGGACGCCTTGGTAAGGAGCCGGTAAGGGATCACATGATATTTCTCCGGGATATCAAATACGACCCAAGGAACCATAACCAACTCTTCGAAATGATCAAATTAAATTTTTTGGCTTTTTATGGCAATTAATATGGAATTCCGCCAGTCGTTTATGTATTATCGCCTGCCATGGTCCAGGCCGGACGCCTTGGTACGGAGCTGTTACCGGATCGTATGATATTTTTCTGGGACATCAAATACGACCCAAGGAACCATAACCAACGGTTCGAAATGATCAAGTTACATTATTTGGCATTTTATGGCAATTAAACTGGAATTCCGATAGTCGTGCCTTTTATTATAGTGTGCCATGGTACAGGCCGGACGCCTTGGTATGACCCAAGGAACCATAACCAGCGCTTCGAAATAATCAAGTTACATTTTTTAGCATTTTACGGCAATTATAGTGGAATTCTGCTAGTCGTGCATGTATTATCGCCTGCTATGGTCCAGGCCGGACGACTTGGAACGGAGCCGGTACCGGGTCGCATGGTATTTGTCCGGGACATTAAATATTTCCCAAGCAACTATAACATACGCTTCGAATTGATCAAGTTATATTTTTTGGCATTTATGGAAATTAAACTGGAATTGCGCCAGTCGTGCCTGTATTAGTGCCTGTCATAGTCCAGGCCGGACGCCTTGGTACGGAGCCGGTACCGGATCGCATGATATTTGTCCTGGACATCAAATACGGCCCAAGCAACCATAACCAACGCTTCAAAATGATCAAGTTATATTTTTGGAATTTTATGGCAATTAAACTGGAATTTCGTCAGTCGTGCCTCTATTATCGCCTGTCATGGTCCAGGCCAAAACATCAAATACGACCCACGGAACCATAACTAACGCTCTGAAATGATCAAGTTACATATTTTTGGCATTTTATGGCAATTAAACTGGAATTCAGACAGTCGTGCATGTATTATCGCCTCCCATGGTACAGGTCAGACGCCTTGGTACGGATCCGGTACCGGGTCACATGATATTTTTCGGGATATGAAATATGACCCAAGTAACCATAACCAACGCTTCGGAATGATCAAGTTACATTTTTTGACATTTTATGGCACTTAAAATGGAATTCCGCCAGTCGTGTTTATATTAGCGCCTTCCATGGTCCAGGCCGGACGCCTTGGTACGGAGACGGTACCGGATTGCATGATATTTGTCGTGGACATCAAATATGAACCAAGTAACCATAACCAATGCTTCGAAATGATTAAGTTACATTTTTTGGCATTTTATGGCAATTAAACTAGAATTCCGTCAGTCGGGCCTCTGTTATCTCCTGCCATGGTCAAGGCAGGACGCCTTGGTACAGAGCCGGTAACAGATCACATGATATTTCTCAAGGACATCAAATACGATCCACAGAACCATAACCAATGCTCTGAAATGAGCAAGTTACATTTTTTTGGCATTTTATGGCAATTAACTTGGACTTCCGACTGTCGTGCCTGTATTATCGACTGCCATGGTCCAGGCTGGACGCCTTGGTACGGAGCCAGTACCGAGTCGCACGACATTGTCCGTGATATGAAATATGACCCAAGGAACCATAACCAATGCTTCGAAATGATCAAGTTACATTTTTTGGCAATTACACTTGAAATCCACTAGTCATGCCTGTATTATCGCCTGCCACGGTCCAGGTCGGATCCTTGGTACGGAGCCGGTACCAAATTTCATGATATTTGTTCGAGACATCAAATATGACACAAGGAACCATAACCAACTCTTCGAAATGATTAATTTACAGTTTTTGGAATTTTATAGCAACTAAACAAAAATTCCGCTAGTCGTGCATGTATTATCGCCTGCCATGGTCCAGTCCGGACGCCTTGGTACGGAGCCGGTACTGGATCGCATGATATTTTTCCGGGACATCAAATACGACCCAAAGAATCATAACCAACGCTTCTAAGTGATCAAGTTTCCTTTTTTGGAATTTTATAGCAATTAAACTTGAATCTAGCATATCGTACATGTATTATCACCTGCTATGGTCCAGGCTGGACACCTTGGTTCGAAGCCGGTACCGGGTCACATGATATTTTCCGGGATATGAAATATGACCCAAGGAACCATAACCAACGCTTCCAAATGATCAAGTTACATTTTTGGCATTTTACGGCAATTATAGTGGAATTCTGCTAGTCGTGTCTATATTATCGCCTGCTATGGTCCAGGACGGAGGCCTCGGTATGGATCCTGTACCGGATCGGATGATATTTGTTCGGGACATAAAATATGACACAAGGAACCATAATCAACGCTTCGAAATGATCAAATTAATTTTTGTGGCTTTTTATGGCAATTAAACTGGAATTCCGCTAGTCGTGCCTGTATTATCTCCTGCCATGGTCCAGGCCGGACGCCTTGGTATGGAGCCGGATCCGGATAGCATGATATTTGTCCGGACATCAAATACGACCCAAGGAACCATAACCAATGCTTCGAAATGATCAAGTTAAATGTTTTGGAATTTTATGGCAATTAAACTGGAATTTTTCTAGTCGTGCTTGTATTATCGCCTGCCAGGGTCAAGGCCGGACGCCTTGGTACGGAGCCGGTACCAGATCGCAAGATATTTGTTTGGGAAATCAAATATGACCCAAGGAACCATAACCAAAGCTTCGAAATGATCAAGTTACAATTTATGGAAATTAAACTGGAATTCCACCAGTCGTTCCTGTATTATCACCATCTATGGTCCAGGCCGGACACCTTGGTATGGAGCCGGTACTGGAGCGCATGATATCGTTCTTGGACATCAAATACGACCCAAGTAACCATAACCAACTCTTCGAAATGATCAAGTTACATTTTTTTGGCATTTTATGGCAATTAAACTGGAATTCGGCTAGTCGTGCTTGTAATATCGCCTGCAATGGTCCAGGCCGAACGTCTTGGTACGGAGCTGGTACCAGATCGCATGATATTTCTCTGGGACATCAAATACGACCCAAGTAACCATAACCAACTCTTCGAAGTGATCAAGTTACATTTTTTGGCATTTTATGGCAATTAAACTTGAATTCCGCTAGTCGTGCCTGTAATATCGCCTGCCATGGTCCAGGCCGGACGCCGTGGTATGAAGATGGTACCGGATCGCATGATATTTCTCTGGGACATCAAATACGACCCAAGGAACAATAACCAACGCTTCGAAATGATCAAGTTACATTTTTTGGCATTTTATGGCAGTTAAACTGGAATTCCGTATGTCGTGCCTCTATTATCGCCTGCCATGGTCCAGGCCGGACACCTTGGTACAGAGCATGTACCGGATCGCGTGATATTTTTCTAGGACATCAAATACAACACAAGGAACCATAACCAAAGCTTCGAAATGATCAAGTTATATTTTTTGGCATTTTATGGCAATTAAACTGGAATTCCACTGGTCGTGCCTATATTATCACCTGCCATGGTCCAGGCCGGACGCCTTGGTACGAAGCGAGTAATGGATCACATGATATTTGACCGGGACATCAAATACGACCCAAGGAACCATAACCAATGCTTCGAAATGATCAAGTTACATTTTTTGGCATTTTATAGCAATTAAACTGGAATTCCGCCAGTCGTTCCTATATTATCGCCAGCCATGGTCCAGGCCGGACGCCTTGGTACGGTGTCGGTACCGGATAGCGTGATACTTGTTCGGGACATCATATACGACCCAAGTAACCATAACCAACACTTCGAAATGATCAAGTTACATTTTATGGCAATTAAACTGGAATTCCACCAGTCGTGCCTGTATTATCACCATCCATGGTCCAGGCCGGACACCTTGGTATGGAGCCGGTACCGGATCGCATGATATTTGTCCAGGATATCACATACGACCCAAGTAACCATAACCAACTCTTCGAAATGATCAAGTTACATTTGTTTGGCGTTTTATGGCAATTAAACTTGAATTCCGCTAGTCGTGCCTGTAATATCGCCTGCCATAGTCCAGGTCGGACGCCTTGGTACGGAGCTGGTACCGGATCGCATGATATTTGTCTGGGACATCAAATATGACCCAAGGAACCATAACCAACGCTTCGAAATGATCAAGTTACATTTTATGACAATTAAACTGGAATTTCGCCAGTCGTGCATGTATTATCGCCATCCATGGTCCAGGCCGGACACCTTGGTATGGAGCCGGTACCGGATCGTATGATATTTTTCCGGAACATCAAATACGACCCAAGTAACCACAACCAACTCTTCGAAATGATCAAGTTACATTTTTTGGTACTTATGGCAATTAAATTGGAATTTCGCCAATCGTGCCTGTATTATCGCCTGCCATGGTCCAGGCCGGACACCTTGGTATGGAGCCGGTACCGGATCACAAGACATTTGACCGGGACATTAAATATGACCCAAGGAACCATAACCAACTCTTCTAAATTATCAAGTTACATTTTTTGGCATTTTATGCATATTAAACTGGAATTCCGCTAGTCGCGCTTGTATTTATCACCTCCCATGGTCTAGACCGGACGCCTTGGTACGAAGCCGGTACCGGATCACAAGACATTTGACCGGGACATTAAATATGACCCAAGGAACCATAACCAACGCTTTGAAATGATCAAGTTACATTTTTTGGCATTTTATGGCAATTAAACTGGAATTCCGCCAGTCGTGCCTGTATTATCACCTGCCATGGTCCAGGCCGGACGACTTGGTACGGAGCTGGTACCTGGATAGCATGATACTTTTGCGGGAAAACATATACGATCCAAGTAACCATAATCTACGCTTCGAAATGATCAAGTTACATTTTTGGCATTTTATGGCAATTAAACTGGAATTCCGTCAGTCGTGCCTCTGTTATCACCTGCCATGGTCCAGGAAGGACGCCTTGGTATAGAGCAGGAACCGGATCGCATGATATTTCTCCAGGACATCAAATACGACCCACAGAACCATATCCAACGCTCTGAAATGATCAAGTTACATTTTTTTGGCATGTTATGGTAATTAAACTGGAATTCCGACAGTCGTGCCTGTATTATCGCCTACCATGGTCCAGGCCGGACGCCTTGGTACGGAGCTAGTACCGGGACGAATGACATTGTCATTGAAATGAAATATGACCCAAGGAACCATAACCAACACTTCGAAATGATCAAGTTACATTTTTTGGCATTTTTTGGCAATTAAACTTGAAATCCACTAGTCATGCCTGTATTATCGCATTCCATGGTCCAGATCGGATCCTTGGTACGGAGCCGGTACCAAATCTCATGATATTTGTCCGAGACATCAAATATGACACAAGGAACCATAACTAACGCTTCGAAATTATTAATTTACATTTTTTGGCATTTATGGCAATTAAAGTGGAATTCTGCCAGTCGTGCATGTATTATCGCCTGCCATTGTCCAGTCCGGACGCCTTGGTACGAAGCCGGTACTGGATCGCATGATATTTGTCCGGGACATCAAATACGACCCAAAGAACCATAACCAACGCTTCTAAATGATCAAATTACATTTTTTGTCATTTTATAGCAATTAAACTTAAATTTAGCCAATCGTGCCTGTATTATCACCTCCCATGGTCCAGGCCGGACGCCTTGCTACGGAGCCGGTACCAGATCGCATGATATTTATCAGGGACATCAAATACGACCCAAGGAACCATAACCAACACTTCGAAATGATCAAGTTACATTTTTCGCATTTTATGGAAATTAAATTGGAATTCCGCCAGTCGTGCCTGTATTACCGCCTGCCATGGTCCAGGCCGGACGCCTCGGTACGGAGCCTGTACCGGATCACATGATATTTTTCCGGGACTTCAAATATGACACAAGGAACCATAACTAACGCTACGAAATGATCAAGTTACATTTTTTGGCATTTTATGGCAATTAAACTGGAATTCAGCCAGTCGTGCCTGTATTATCGCCATCCATGGTCCATGCCGGACGCCTTGGTACGGATCTGGTACCGGATCACATGATATTTGTCCGGGACATCAAATACAACCCAAGAAACTATAACCAACTCTTCAAAAGGAGTTTTTTGAATTTTATGGCAATTAAACTTGAATTCTGCCAAGTCGTGCCTCCATTATCGCCTTCCATGATCCAGGGCGGACGCCTTGGTACGTAGCCGGTACCGAATCGCATGATATTTTTCCGGGACATCAAATACAACCCAAGGATTCAAACCAACACTTTTAAATGATCAAGTTGCATTTTTTGGAATTTTATTGCAATTAAACTGGAATTCCGCCAGCCGTGCCTGTATTATCGCCTGCCATAGTCCAGGCCGGACGCCTTGGTACAAAGCCGGTACCGGATCACATGATATTTCTCTGGGACATCAAATACGACCCAAGGAACCATAACCAACGCTTCGAAATGATCAAGTTACATTTTTTGGCATTTTATGGCAATTAAACTGGAATTCCGTCAGTCGTGCNACATCAAATTCGACCCAAGGAACCATAACCAACGCTTCGAAATGATCAAGTTACATTTTTTGGCATTTTATGGAAATTAAACTGGAATTCCGTCTGTTGTGCATGTATTATCGCCTGCCATGGTCCAGGCCGGACGCCTTGGTACGAAGACGGTAACGGGTTGTATGATATTTTCTTGGGACATTAAATATGTTCCAAGTAACCATAACCAATGCTTAGAATTGATCAAGTTACATTTTTTTGCATTTTATCGCAATTAAACTGGCATTCCGCCAGTTGTGCCTGTATTATCGCCTGCCATGGTCCAGGCCGGACGCCTTGGTACGGAGCCGGTAACGCATCACATGATATTTTTTCGGGACATCAAATACAACCCAAGTAACCATAACAAACACTTTGAAATGATGAAGATACATTTTTTGGTATTTTATGGCAATTAAACTGGAATTTCGCAAGTCGTGCTTGTATTATTGCCCGCCATGGTCCAGGACGGACGCCGTGGTACGTAGCCGGTACTGAATTGCATGATATTTGTTCGGTACATAAAATATGACCCAAGGAACCATACCAAAACTTTGAAATGATCAAGTTATATTTTTTGGCATTTTATGGCAATTAAACTGGAATTATGCCAGCCATGCCTGTATTATCGCCTGCCTTGGTCCAGGTCGGACTCCTTGTTATGGAGCCGGTACCGAATCTCTTGATATTTGTCCGAGACATCAAATACAACACAAGGAACCATAACAAATGCTTCGAAATTATCAAGTTAAATTTTTTGGCGTTTTATGGCAATTAAACTAGAATTCCGCCAGTCAGGCCTGTACTATCGCCTGCCATGGTCCAGGCCGGACGATGTATGTAGTTGTTACCGGATCACATGATATATTTCTAGGACATCAAAAATGACCCAAGGAACCATAACCAATGCTTCGAAATGATCAAGTTATATTTTTTGGCATTTTACGGCAATTAAACTGGAATTCCGTCAGTCGTGCATGTATTATCGCCTGCCATGGTCCAGGACGGACATCAAATACAACCCAAGGTACCATAACCAATGCTTTGAAATGATCAAGTTACATTTTTGGCATTTTATGGCAATTAAACTGGAATTCCGTCAGTCGTGCATGTATTATCGCCTGCCATGGTCCAGGCCGGACGCCTTGGTACAAAGCCGGTACCGGATCGCATGATATTTCTCCAGGACATCAAATAAGATGCACAGAACCATAACCAACCGCTTCGAAATGATCAAACTACATTTTTTGGCATTTTATGGCAAATAACTTGGAATTCTGCCAGTGGTGCATGTATTATCGCCTGCCATGGTCCAGACCGGACGCCTTGGTACGGAGCCGGTACCGAATCGCATGATATTTGTCCTGGACATCAAATACGATCCAAGAAACCATAACCAATGCTTCGAATGGTCAAGTTAAATTTTTTGGCATTTTATGCGATTAAACTGGAATTCCATCAGTCGTGCATGTATTATCGCCTGCCATTGTCCAGGCCGGACGCCTTGGTATGGAGCTGGTACCGGATTGCATGATATTTGTCCGGAATATCAAATACGACCCAAGGAACCATAACCAACGCTTTGGAATGACCTAGTTACATTTTATGGCATTTTATTGCAATTAAACTGAAATTCTGCCAGTCGTGCCTGTATTATCGCCTGCCATGATCCAGGACGGATGCCGTGGTACGCAGCTGGTACCGAATCGCATGATATTTTTCCGGGAAATTAATATGACCCAAGGAACCATAACCAAAACTTCGAAATGATCAAATTACATTTGTTGGCATTTTATGGCAATTAAACTGGAATTCAGCCAGTCGTGCCTGTATTATCGCCATCCATGGTCCAGGCCGGGCGCCTNTTACGTAGCCGGTTCCGAATCGCATGATATTTGCTCGGGACATCAAATAAAACCCAAGGATTCATAACCAATGCTTCGAAATGATCAAGTTACATTATTTGGAATTTTATGGCAATTAAACTGGAATTGCGCAAGTCGTGCTTGTATTATTGCCTGCCATGGTCCAGGACGGACGCCGTGGTACGTATCATGTAATGAATCGCATGATATTTTTTCGGTACATAAAATATGACCCGAGGAACCATAACCAAAACTTTGAAATAATCAAGTTACATTTTTTGGCATTTTATGGCAATTAAACTGGAATTGCGTCAATCATGCCTATATTATCGCCTGTCGTGGTCCAGGTCGGACGCCTTGGTACGGAGCCGGTACTGAATCGCATGATATTTGTCCGGGGCATTAAATATGACCCAAGGAACCATAACCAACACTTCGAAATGATCAAGTATATTTTTTGGCCTTTTATGGCAATTAAACTGGAATTCCGTCACTCGTGCCTCTATTATCGCCTGCCATGGTCCAAACCGGACGCCTTGGTACAGAGCTGGTACTGGATCGTATGATATTTTTTCGGGACATTAAATATGACCCAAGTAACCATAACATACGCTTCGAAATGATCAAGTTACATTTTTTGGCATTTTATGGCAATTAAACTGGAATTCCGCCATTCATGCCTGTATTAGCGCCTGCCATGGTCCAGGTCGGACGCCTTGGTACGAAGCCGGTACCGGATCGCATGATATTTGACTGGGACATCAAATACGACCCAAGTAACCATAACCAAATCTTCGAAATAATAAAGTTACATTTTTTGGCATTTTATGGCAATTAAACTGGAATTCCGCCAGTCGTGCCTGTATTATCGCCTGCCATGGTCCAGGCCAGACGCCTTGGTACGGAGCAGGTACCGGATAGCACGGTACTTTTCCGGGACATCAAATACGACCCAAGTAACCATAACCAACGCTTCAAAATGATCAAGTTATATTTTTTTGGCATTTTATGGCAATTAAACTTGAATTCCGTCAGTCGTGCCTCTATTATCGCCTGCCATGGTCCAGGCCGGATGCCTTGGTACAGAGCCGGTACTGGATCGCATGATATTTATCCAAGACATCAAATACAAGCCATATAACCATAAAAACGCTCTGAAATGATCAAGTTACCTATTTTTTGGCATTTTATGGCAATTAAACTGGAATTCTGGCAGTCGTGCCTGTATTATCGCCTGCCATGGTCCAGGCCGGAGGCCTTGGTATGCAGCTAGTACCAAATCGCATGATATTTGTCTGGGACATTAAATACGACCCAAGAAACCAAAACCAACGCTTCGAAATGATCAAGTTACATTTTTTGGATTTTTATGGTAATTAAACTGGAATTCCGCCAGTCGTGCCTGTATTATCGCCTGCCATGGTCCAGGCCGGACGCCTTCGTATGGAGCCGGTATCGGATAGCATGATATTTGTACGGGACATCAAATACGACCCAAGGAACCCTAACCAATACTTCGAAATGATCAAGTTACATTTTTTGGCATTTTATGGTAATTAAACTGGAATTCTGCTAGTCGTTCCTGTATTAGCGCCTGCCATGGTCTAGGCCGGACGCCTTGGTATAGAGCCGATACCGGATCGCATGATATTTGTCCTGGAAATCAAAATATGACCCAAGGAACCATAACAACCAATTCTAAATGATCAAGTTATATTCTTTGGCATTTTATGGAAATTAAACTGGAATTTCGTCACTCGTTCCTCTATTATCGCCTGCCATGGTCCAGGCCGGACGCCTTGGTACAGAGCCGGTACCGGATCACATAATATTTCTCCAGGACATCAAATACGACCCATGGAACCATAATCAACGCTCTGAAATGATTAAGTTACATATTTTTGGCATTTTATTGCAATTAAACTGGAACTCTGGCACTCGTGCCTGTATTATCTCCTGCCATGGTCTAGGCCGGAGGCCTTGCTACGGAGCCGATACCAGATCACATGATATTTGACCGGGACATCAAATACAACCAAAGGAACCATAAACAACACCTCAAAATTATCAAGTTACATTTTTTGGCATTTTATGGCAATTATACTGAAATTCCGCCAGTCGTGCCTGTATTATCGCCTGCCATGGTCCAGGCCAGACGCCTTGGTATGGAGCTGGTATCGGATCGCATGATATTTGTCCGAGACATCAAACATGACCAAAGTAACCATAAACAACGCTTCAACATGATCAAGTTACATTTTTGGCATTTTATGGCAATTAAACTGGAATTCCGCCAGTCGTGCCTGTATTATCGCCGGCCATGGTCTAGGCCTGACGCCTTGGTATGGAGCTGGTATCGTATATTAAGATATTTGTCCGTGACATCAAATACGACACAAGGAACCATAACCAATGCTTCGAAATGATCAAGTTACATTTTTTGGCATTTTATGGACATTAAACTGGAATTTCGTCAATCGTGCCTGTATTAGCGCCTTCTAAGGTCCAGGCCGAACGCCTTGGTATGGATCCGGTACCGAGTCGCATGATACTTGTCTGGGACATCAAATATGACCCAAGGAACCATAACCAACGCTTCGAAATGATGAAGTTATAGTTTTTGGCATTTTATAGCAATTAAACTGGAATTCCGTCAGTCGTGCCTCTATTATCGCCTGCCATGGTCCAGGCCGGACGCCTTGGTACAGAGCCGGTAACGGACCGCATGATATTTCTCCAGGACATCAAGTACGACCCACGAAACCATAACCAATGCTCTGAAATGATCAAGTTACATATTTTTGGCATTTTATGGAAATTAAACTGGAATTCCCATGGTGGTGCCTTTTATTATCGCGTGCCATGGTACAGGCCGGACGCCTTGGTACGGATCCGGTACCGGGTCGCATGATATTGTCCTGGATATGAAAGATGACCCAAGGAACCATAACCAATGCTTCAAAATGATCAATTTACATTTTTTGGCATTTTATGGCAATTATACTAGAATTCTATCGGTCGTGCCTGTATTAGCGCCTGCCATGGTCCAGGCCGGACTCCCTGGTACAGAGCTGGTACCTGATCGCATTATATTTCTCCAGGACATCAAATACGACCCACGGAACCATAACCAACGCTCTGAAATGATCAAGTTACATATTTTTGGCGTTTTATGGAAATTAAACTGGAATTCCGACAGTCGTGCCTGTATTATCGCCTGCCATGGTACAGGCCGGACGCCTTGGTACGGAGACGGTACCGGATCGCATGATATTTGTAGTGGACATGAAATACGATCCAAGGAACCATAACCAACGCTTCGAAATGATCAAGTTACATTTTTTGGCATTTTATGGCAATTTTTTGGTCCAGGCAAGACGCCTTGGTACAGAGCCGGTACCGGATTGCATGATATTTCTCCAGGATATCAAATACGACCCACAGAACCATAACCAATGCTATTAAATGATCAAGTTACATTTTTTGGCATGTTATGGCAATTAAATTGGAATTCCAACAGTCGTGCCTGTATTATCGCCTGTCATGGTCCAAGCCGGACGCCTTGGTACGAAGCCAGTACCGGGTCGCATGAATTTGTCCCTGATATGAAATCTGACCCAAGGAACCATAACCAACGCTTCGAAATGATCAAGTTACATTTTTTGGCAATTTTTTGGCAATTAAACTTGATATCCGCTAGTCATGCCTGTATTATCGCCATCCATGGTCGAGGTCGGATCCTTGGTACAGAGCCGGTACCAAATCTCAGGATATTTTTCAGAGACATCAAATATGACATAAGGAACCATAACCAACGCTTCGAAATGATTAGTATAAACTTTCTGGCATTTTATGGCAATTAAACTGGAATTCTGCCAGTTGTGCATATATTATCGCCTGCCATGGTCCAGGCCGGATGCCTTGCTACGGAGCCGGTACCGGATCACATGATATTTCTCAGGGACATCAAATACGACCCAAGGAACCATAACCAACTCTTCGAAAGGATCAAGTTACATTTTTAGGATTTTATGGCAATTAAACTGGAATTCTGCCAGTTGTGCATATATTAACGCCTGCCATGGTCCAGGCCGGATGCCTTGCTACGGAGCCGGTACCGGATCACATGATATTTCTCAGGGACATCAAATACGACCCAAGGAACCATAACCAACTCTTCGAAAGGATCAAGTTACATTTTTAGGATTTTATGGCAATTAAATTGGAATTCGGCCAGTCGTACCTGTATTACCGTCTGCCATGGTCAAGGCCGGACGCCTCGGTATGGAGCCTGTACCGGATCACATGATATTTTTCCGGGACATCAAATATGACCCAAGAAACCATAACCAATGCTAGGAAATGATTAAGTTACATTTTTTGGCATTTTATGGCAATTAAACTGGAATTCAGCTAGTCATGCCTGTATTATCGCCATCCATGGTCCATGCCGGACACCTTGGTATGGATCTGGTACTGGATCGCATAATATTTGTCCGGGACATCAAATACAACCCAAGAAACTATAACCAACTCTTCGAAAGGATGTTTTGGCATTTTATGGCAATTAAACTAGAATTCTGTCAAGTCGTGCCTGCAGTATCGCCTTCCATGATCCAGGCCGGACGCCTTAGTACGTAGCCGGTACCGAATCACATGATATTTGTCCGGGACATCAAGTACAATCCAAGGATTCATAACCAATGCTTTGAAATGATCTAGTTACATTTTTTGGAATTTTATTGCAATTAAACTGGAATTCCGACAGTCGTGCCTGTATTATCTCCTGCCATAGTCCCGACCGGACGCCTTGGTAGGAAGCCGGTACCGGATCACATGATATTTCTCCGGGACATCAAATACGACCCAAGGAACCATAACCAACACTTCGAAATGATCAAGTTACGTTTTTTGGCATTTTATGGCAATTAAACTGGAATTCCGCCAGTCGTGCATGTATTATCGCCGGCCATGGTCCAGGCCGGACACCTTGGTATGGAGCCGCTACTGGATTGCATGATATCCGTCTGGGACATCAAATAACACCCAAGTAACCATAACCAACTCTTCGAAATGATCAAGTTACATATTTTGGCATTTTATGGCAATTAAACTGGAATTTTCCTAGTCGTGGCTGTATTATCGCCTGCCAGTGTCCAGCCCGGACGCCTTGGTACGTAGCCGGTACCAGATCCCAAAATATTTGTCCAGGACATCAAATACGACCCAAGGAACCATAACCAAAGCTTCGAAATGATCAAGTTACACTTTATGGCAATTAAACTGGAATTCCGTCAGTCGTGCATGTATTATCGCCTGCCATGGTCCAGGACGGACGCCCTGGAACGGATTCGGTACCGGATTGCATGATATTTGTGCGGTATATGAAATATGACACAAGAAACCATAACTAACGCTTTGAAATGATCAAGTTAAATTTTTGGCATTTTATAGCAATTAAATTGGAATTCCGCCAATCGTGCCTATATTATCGCCTGCCATGGTCCAGGCCGGATGCCTTGGTAAGGAGTCGGTACCGGGTCACATGATATTTGTCCGGCACATTAAATATGACCGAAGGAACCATAACCAACGCTTCGAAATGATCAAGTTACATTTTTTGGCAGTTTATGGCAATTAAACTGAAATTCTGCCACTCGTGCCTGTATTAGCGCCTGCCATGGTCCAGGCCAGACACCTTGTTACGGAGCCGATACCGGATTGCATGATATTTGTCCTGGACATCAAATACGACCCAAGGGACCATAACCAATGCTTTGAAATGATCAAGTTACATTTTTTGTCATTTTATGGCAATTAAACTGGAATTCCGCCAGTCGTACTTGTATTATTGCCTGCCATGGTCCATGCCGGACACCTTGGTACGAAGCCATTACCGGGTCACATGATATTTTTCTGGGACATTAAATATGACCCAAGGAACCATAACCAACGCTTCAAAATGATCAAGTTACATTTTTTGTCATTTTATGGCAATTAAACTGGAATTCAGCCAGTCGTGCCTGTATTATCGCCTGCCATGGTCTAGGCCGGACGCCGTGGTACGTAGCTGGTACCAAATCGCATGATATTTGTCCGGGACATCAAATATTACCCAAGGAACCATAACCAAAACTTCGAAATGATCAAGTTACATATTTTGGGATTTATTGCAATTAAACTGGAATTCCACCAAGTCGTGCCTGTATTATCGCCTGCCATGGTCTAGGCCGGACGCCGTGGTACGTAGCTGGTACCAAATCGCATGATATTTGTCCGGGACATCAAATATGACCCAAGGAACCATAACCACAACTTTGAAATGATCAAATTACATTTGTTGGCATTTTATGGCAATTAAACTGGAATTCAGCCAGTCGTGCCTGTATTATCGCCATCCATGGTCCAGGCCGGACGCCTTGGTATGGATCCGGTACTAGATCGCGTGATATTTGTCCGGGATATAAAATAAAACCCAAGAAACCATAACCAACTCTTCGAAAGGATAAAGTTACATTTTTTGGAATTTTATGGCAATTAAACTAGAATTCCGCCAAGTCGTGCCTGCATTATCGCCTTCCATGGTCCAGGCCGAAAGCCTTGGTACGTAGCCGGTACTGAATCACATGATATTTGTACGGGACATCAAATAAAACCCAAGGATTCATAACTAATGCTTCGAAATGATCAAGTTAGATTTTTTGGAATTTTATGGCAATTAAACTGGAAATTTACCAGCCGTGCCTGTATTATTGCCTGCAATAGTCAAGGCCAAACGCCTTGGTACGGAGCCGATACTGGATCACATGATATTTCTCCAGGACATCAAATAAAACCCAAGGAACCATAACCAACGCTTCGAAATGATCAAGTTACATTTTTTGGCATTTTATGGCAATTAAACTAGAACTCCGCCAGTCGTCCCTTTATTATCGCCTGCCATGGTCCAGACATGACGCCTTGGTACAGAGCCGGTACCGGATCGCATGATATTTCTCCAGGACATCAAATACGACCCACGGAACCATAACGAACCGCTTCGAAATGATCATATTACATTTTTTGGCATTTTATGGCAATTAAACTGGAATTCTGCTAGTCTTGCATATATTATCGCCTGCCATGGTCCAGGTCGAACGCCTTGGTACGGAGCCGGTACCGGATCTCATGATATTCATCCGGGACATCAAATACAACCCAAGGAACCATAAACAACGCTTTGAAATGATCAAGTTAACTTTTTTGGCATTTTATGGATATTAAACTGGAATTCCGTCAATCGTGTATGTATTATCGCTTGCCATTGTCCAGGCCGTATGCCTTAGTATGGAGCCGGTAACGAATTGCATGATATTTGTCCGGGATATCAAATATGACCCAAGGAACCATAACCAACACTTTGAAATGATCAAGTTAACGTTTTTGGCATTTTATTGGCAATTTAACTGGAATTCCGTCAGTCGTGCATGTATTATCGCTTGCCATTGTCCAGGCCGGACGCCTTACTATGGAGCCGGTAACGAATTGCATGATATTTCTCCGGGACATCAAATAGAAACCAAGGAACCATAACCAATGCTTCGAAATGATCAAGTTACATTTTTTGTCATTTATGGCAATTAAGCTGGAATTCAGCCAATCGTACCTCTATTATCGCATCCATGGTCCAGGCGGGACGTCTTGGTATGGAGCAGGTACTGGATCGCATAATATTTCACCGGGACATCAAATACAACCCAAGAAACCATAACCAACTCTTTAAAATTATCAAGTTACATTTTTTGGAATTTTATGACAAATAATTTGGCATTTGCGCCAGTCGTGCCTGTATTATCGCTTGCCATGGTCCAGGCCGGACGCCTTGGTATGGAGCCACTACCGCATCGCATGATATTTTTTTGGGACAACAAATACGACCCAAGGAGCCATAACAAATGCTTTGAAATGATCAAGTTACTTTTTTTGGCATTTGATGGAAATTAAACTAAAATTTCGCAAGTCATGCCTGTATTATTGCCTATCGGTGTCACGGCCGGACGCCTTGGTACGGAGTCGGTACCGGATCACATGATATTTGTCCGGGATATAAAAAATGACCCAAGGAACCGTAACTAATACTTTGAAATGATCAAGTTACATTTTTTGGCATTTTATGGCAATTAAACATGAATTCAGACACTCGAGCCTGTATTATCGCCTGCCATGGTCCAAGCAAGACGCCTTGGTAAGGAGCCGGTACCGGGTCGCATGATATTTGTCCGGGACATTAAATATGACCCAAGGAACCATAATCAACTCTTCGAAATGAACAAGTTACATTTTTTTAGCATTTTATGGCAATTAAACTCGCCAGTCGTGCCTGTATTAGCGCCTGCCATGGTCCAGGTCGGACGCCTTGTTACGGAGCCGGTACCGGATCGCATGATATTTGTCCTTGACATCAAATACGACCGAAGGAACCATAAAAAATTCTTCGAAATGATCAAGTTACATTTTTTGGCATTTAATGGCAATTAAACTGGAATTTCGCCATTTGTGCTTCTATTATCGCCTGCCATGTTCAGGCCGGACGCCTTGTTACAGAGCCGGTACCGGATCTCATGATATATTTTTGGGACATCAAATACGACCCAAAGAACCATAACCAACGCTTTGAAATAATCAAGTTAACTTTTTTGGCATTTTATGGCAATTAAACTGGAATTCCGTCAGTCGTGCATGTATTATCGCTTGCCATTGTCCAGGCCAGACGCCTTAGTATGGAGCCGGTAAAGAATTGCTTGATATTTGTCCGGGATATCAAATATGACCCAAGGAACCATAACCAACACTTCGAAATGATCAAGTTACATTTTTTGGCATTTTATGGAAATTAAATTGGAATTCCTCTAGTCGTGCCTGTATTATCGCCTGCCATGGTCCATGCCGGACACCTCGGTACGGAGCCGGTACCGAATCGCATGGTATTTGTCTGGGACATTAAATATGACCCAAGGAACCATAACCAACGCTTCGAAATGATCAAGTTACAATTCTTTGCATTTTATGGCAATTAAATTGGAATTCCTCCAGTCGTGCCTGTATTATCGCCTGCAATGGTCTAGGCCGGACGCCTTGGTACGGAGCCGGTACCCGATCGCATGATATTAGTTCGGGAAAGTAAATACGAACCAAAGAACCATAACCAATGCTTCGAAATGATCAATTTACATCTTTTGGCATTTTATGGCACTTAAACTGGAATTCCGCCAGTCGTGCCTGTATTATTGCCTGCCATGGTCCAAGCTGGACTCCGTGGTACGTGGCCGGTACCGAATTGCATGATATTTGTCCGGGACATCAAATATGACCAAGGAACCATAACCAAAACTTCTAAATGATCAAGTTACATTTTATGGCATTTATTGCAATTAAACTGGAGTTCCGCCAAGTCGTGCCTGTATTATCGCCTGCCATGGTCCAGGCCATACGCCGTGGTACGTAGCCGGTACCGAATCGCATGATATTTGTCCGGGATATCAAATATGACCCAAGGAACCATAACCAAAACTTTGAAATGCTCAAATTGCATTTTTTGGCATTTTATGGCAATTAAACTGGAATTCAGCTAGTCGTGCATGTATTGTCGTCATCCATGGTCCAGGCCAGACGCCTTGGTACGGAGCCGGTACTGGATCACATGATATTTCTCCGGGACATCAAATACGACCCAAGGAACCATAACCAATGTTTCGAAATGATCAAGTTACATTTTTTGGGCATTATCGCAATTAAACTAGAATTCCGCCAAGTCGTGCCTACATTATTGCCTTCCATGGTCCAGGCCGGACGCCTTGGTACGTAGACGGTACCGAATCGCTTGATATATTTTTGGGGCATCAAATACAACCCAAGGATTCATAACCAACACTTCGAAATGATCAAGTTACATTTTTTTTGAATTTATGGCAATTAAACTGGAATTCTGCCAGTCGTGCCTGTATTATCGCCTGCCATGGTCCAGGATGGACACCTTGGTACGGAGCCGGTACTGGATATCATAATATTTTTCGGGGACATCAAATACGACCCAAAGAACCATAACAAACGCTTCAAAATGATCAAGTTACATTTTTTGGCATTTTATGGCAATTAAACTGGAATTCCGCCAGTCGTGCCTTTATTATCACCTGCCATGGCCCGGGCCAGACGCCTTGGTACGGAGCTAGTACCGAATCTCATGATTTTTTTCCGGCACATCAAGTACGACCCAAGGAACTAAAACCAACGCTTCGAAATGATCAAGTTACATTTTTGGCATTTTATGGCAATTAAACTGGAATTCCGTCAGTCGTGCATGTATTATCGCCTGCATGGTCCAGGACGGTCGCCTTGGTACGGAGCCAGTACCGTATCACATGATATATTTTTGGGATATCAAGTATGACCCAAGGAACCATAACCAACGCTTCGAAATGAGCAAGTTACATTTTTTGGCATTTTGTGGTAATTATACTGGAATTCCGCCAGTCGTGCCAGTATTATCGCCTTCCATGGTCCAGGCCGGAAGCCTTGGTACGGAGCCGGTACCGGATCTCATGATATTTTTCCGGCGCATCAAATATGTCCCACAAAACCATAATCTATGCTTTGAAATGATCAAGTTACATTTTTTGGTATTTTAGGGCAATTAAATTGGAACTCCGACAGTCGTGCATGTATTATCGTCTACCATGGTCCAGGCCGAACGGCTAGGTACGGAGCCAGTACCGGTCGCATGATATTTGTACGGGATATTAAATATGACCCAATGAACCATCACCAACGCTTCAAAATAATCAAGTTATATGTTTTGGCATTTTATGGCATATAAACTGGAATTACGCCAGTCGTGCCTCTATTATCGCCTGCCATGGTCCAGGCCGGACGGCTTGGAACAGAGCCGGTACCGGATCGCATGATATTTCTCTAGGACATCAAATACGACCCACAGAACCATAACCAACGCTTCGAAATGATTAAATTACATTTTTTCACATTTTATGGCAATTAAACTGGAATTCCGTTAGTCGTGCATGTATTATCGCCTGCCATGGTCCAGGCCGGATGCCTTGGTACGGAGCCAATACCGAATCTCATTATATTTGTCTAGGACATCAATACGACCCAAGGAACCATAACAACCACTTCGAAATGATCAAGTTACATTTTTTGGCATTTTATGGTAATTAAATTGGAATTCAGTTAGTCGTGCATGTATTATCGTCTGTCATGGTCCAGGCCAGACGCCTTGGTACGGAGCCGGTACCAGGTCGCATGATATTTGTCCGGGACATTAAATATGACCCAAGGAACCATAACAAATTCTTCGAAATGATCAAGTTACATTTTTTGGCATTTTATGGCAATTAAATTTCAATTCCGCCAGTGGTGCCTGTATTATCGCCTGCCATGCTCCAAGCCGGACGCCTTGGTATTAAGCCGGTACCGGATCACATGATATTTGTCCTGGACATCAAATACGTCCCAAGGAACCATCACCAACGCTTCGAAATGATCATGTTTCATTTTTTGGCATTTTATGGCAATTGAACTGGACTTCCACCGGTCGTGCCCGTATTATCGCCTGCCATGGTCCAGACCGGAGGCCTCGGTACATAGCCAGTAGCGGATCGCCTGATATTTTTCCAGGATATTAAATACGACCCAAGGAACCATAACAAACGCTTCGAAATGATCAAGTTACATTTGTTGGCATTTTGTGGTAATTAAACTTGAATTCCGCAAGTCGTGCATGTATTATCACCTGCCATGGTCCAGGCCGGACGCCTTGGTACGGAGCCGGTACCGGATAGCATGATATTTGTCCGGTACATAAAATACGACCCATGTAACCATAACCAATGCTTCGAAAAGAACAAGTTACACTTTTTGGAATTTAATGGCAATTAAAATGGAATTCTGCAAGTCGTGCCTGTATTATTGTCTGCCATGCTCCAGGCCAAACGCCTTGGTATGGAGCCGGTACCGGATCACATGATATTTGTCTGGGAAATCAAATAAGACCCAAGGAACCATAACAAATGCTTCGAAATGATCACGTTACATTTTTTGGCACTTTATGGCAATTAAACTTTAATTGGGCTAGTCGCGCCTGTATTATCGCCTACCATGCTCCAAGACGGACGCCTTGGTACGGAACCGGTACCGGATCGTATGATATTTGTCCGGGAGATTAAACACGACCAATGGAACCATAACCAACAATTCAAAAAGATCAAGTTACATTTTTTTGAATTTTATGACAATTAAATTGGAATTCCGCCAGTCGTGCCTGCATTATCGCCTGCCATGGTCCAGGCCAGAGGCCTTGTTACGGATCCGGTACCGGATCGCATGATATTTTTCGGGACATCAAATACGACCCAAGGAACCCTAACCAACGCTTCGAAATGATCAAGTTACACTTTTGGCATTTTATGGCAATTAAACTGGAACTTCGCCAGTCATGCCCGTATTATCGCCTGCCATGGTCCAGGCCGGAGGCCTTGGTACGGAGCCGGTACGGATCGCATGATATTTGACCGGGACATCAAATACGACCCAAGGAACCATAACAAACACTTCGAAATGATCAAGTTACATTTTTTGACATTTTATGGCAATTAAACTGGAATTCCGCCAGTCGTGCATGTATTATCGCCTGCCATGGTCCAGGACGGAGGCCTTGGCACGGAGTCGGTACCGAATTGCATGATATTTGTCCGGGACATCAAATACGACCCAAGGAACCATAACCAACGCTTCGAAATGATCAAGTCACATTTTTGGCATTTTATTTGAATTAAGCTGGAATTCCGCAAGTCGTGCATGTCTTAGCACCTGCCATAGTCCAGGACACATAATATTTTGTAAAGGACATCAAATACGACCCAAGGAACCATAACCAACGCTTCGAAATGATCAAGTCACATTTTTGGCATTTTATTTGAATTAAGCTGGAATTCCGCAAGTCGTGCATGTCTTAGCGCCTGCCATAGTCCAGGACACATAATATTTTGTAAAGGACATCAAATACGACCCAAGGAACCATAACCAATGCTTCGAAATGATCAAGTTAAATTTTTTGTCATTTTATGGCAATTGAACTGGAATTCTGCTAGTCGTGCATGTATTATCGCCTGCCATGGTTCAGGTCGGACGCCTTGATACGGAGCCGGTACCAGATCGCATGATATTTGTCCGGGACATCAAATACAACCCAAGGAACCATAGCCAACGCTTCGAAATGATCAAGTTACATTTTTTGACATTTATTGCAATTAAATTGGAATTCTGCAAGTCGTGCCTGTATTATCGCCTGCCATGGTCCAGGCCGGATGCGTTGGTATGGAGCCAGTATCGGATAGAATTATATTTGTTCGGGACATCAAATACTTCCCAAGTAACCATAACCAACACTTCGATATGATCATGTTACATTTTTGGCATTTTATGGCAATTAAACTAGAATTCTGCAAGTCGTGCATGTATTATCGCCATCCATGGTCCAGGCCGGACGTCTTGGTGTGGAGAAGGTACGGATCGCATGATATTTTTTTGAGATATCAAATACAACCCAAGGAACCATAACCAACTCTTCGAAATGATCAGGTTACATTTTTGGCATTTTATGGCAATTACACTGGAATTCTGCAAGTCGTGCCTGTATTATCGTCTGCCATGGTCCAGGATGGACGCCTTGGTACGGAGCCGGTACGGGATCGCATGATATTTGTCCGGGACATTAAATACGACCCAAGGAACCATAACCAACACTTCGAAATGATCAAGTTACATTTTTGGAATTTTATGGACATTAAATTGGAATTCCGCCAATCGTGCCTGTATTATCGCCTACCATGGTCAAGGCCAGAGGCCTTGGTACAGAGCCGGTACCGGATCACATGATATTTTCTCGGGACATCAAATACGACCCAAGGAACCATAACCAACACTTGGAAATGATCAAGTTACATTTTTGGCATTTTATGGCAATTAAACTGGAATTTTGCCAGTCGTGCCCATATTATCACCTGCCATGGTCCAGGCCAGAGGCCTTGGTACGGAGCCGGTACCGGATCGCATGATATTTTTCCTGGACATCAAATACAACCCAAGGAACCATAAACAACACTTCAAGTTCAAGTTACATTTTTTGGCAGTTTATGTAAATTGAAATGGAATTCCGCAAGTCGGGCAGGTATTATCGCCTGCAATAGTCCAGGCCAGACGCCTTGGTACAAAGCCGTTAACGGATCACATGATATTTTTTTGGGACATCAAATGCGACCCAAGGAACCATAACCAACGCTTTGAAATAATCAAGTTATATTTTTTGGCGTTTTATGGCAATTAAACTGGAATTCCGCCAGTCGTGCATGTATTATTGCCTGCCATGGTCCAGGCCGGACGCCTTGGTACGGAGCCGATATCGGATCGCATGATATTTTTCCGGGACATCAAATACGACCCAAGGAACCATAACAAACGCTTCGAAATGATCAAGTTACATTTTATGGCATATTACGACAATTAAACTGGAATTCTGCAACTCGTGCCTTTATTATCACCTGCCATGGTCCAGGCCGGACACCTTGGTACGGAGCCGGTAACGGATCACATAATATTTTTCCGGGAAATCAAATACGACTCAAAGAACCATAACAAACGCTTCGAAATAATCAATTTATAATTTTTGGCATTTTATGGCAATTAAACTGGAATTGCGCCAGTTGTGCCTGTATTATCGCCAGCCATGGTCCAGGCCGGGCGCTTTGGTACGGAGCCGGTACCGGATCACATGATATTTGTCCGAGACATTAAATACGAGCCAAGGAACCATAACCAACGCTTCCAAATGATTAAGTTAAATTTTTTGGTATTTTATGGCTATTAAATTGGAATTCCGCCAGCCATGCCTATATTATCGCTTGCCATGGTCCAGGCCAGAGGCCTTGGTACGGAGCCAGTACCGGATCGCATGATATTTTTTCGGGACATCAAATAGGACTCAAGTAACCATAACCAACGCTTCGAAATGATCAAGTTACATTTTTCGCATTTTATGTCAATTAAATTGGAATTCCGCTAGTCGTGCCCGTATTATCGCCTGCCATGGTCCAGGCCGGAAGCCTTAGTACGGAGCCGGTACTGGATCGCATGATATTTTTCCGGGACATCAAATACGAAACAAGTAACCATAACCAATGCTTCGAAATGATCAATTTATATTTTTTCGCATTTTATGGCAATTAAACTGGAATTCCGCAAGTCCTGCATGTATTATCACCTGCCATAGTCCAGGCCGGACGCCTTGGTACAAAGCCGGTACTGGATCGCAGGATATGTTTTTGAGACATCAAGTACGACCCAAGGAACCATAACCAACGCTTCGAAAAGATCAAGTTACATTTTTTGGCATTTTATGGCAATTAAACTGGAATTCCACCAGTCGTGCCTGTATTATCGCCTGCCATGGTCCAGGCCGGAGGCCTTGGCACGGAGCCGGTACCGGATCACATGATATTTGGCCGGTACATCAAATAAAACCCACGGAACCATAACCAACGCTTTGAAATGATCAAGTTACATTTTTTGGTATTTTATGGCAATTAAAATGGAATTTCGCTAGTCGTGCCTATATTATCGCCTGCAATGGTCGAGGCAGGACGCCTTGGTATGGAGCTGGTACTGGATTGCGTGATATTTTTCCGGGAAATCAAATACGACCCAAGGAACCATAACCAACGCTTAGAATTGACCAAGTTACATTTTTTGGCATTTTATGGCGATTAAAATGGAATTCCGCCAGTCATGCCTGTATTATTCCCTACTATGGTCCAGGCCGTACGCCTTGGTAGGGAGCCGATACCAGATCACATGATATTTGTGCGGGACATAAAATATGACCCAAGGAACCATAACTCTTGATTCGAAATGATGTAGTTACATACGTTTTGCATTTTATGGCAATTAAAATGTAATTTTGCTAGTCATGCCTATATTATCGCCTGCCATGGTCCAGGCAGGACGCCTTGGTACGGAGCCGATACCGGATCACATGATATTTTCCCGAGACATCAAATATGACCGAAGGAACCATAACCAATGCTTCGAAATGATCAATTTACATTTTTTGGAATTTTATGGAATTAAACTGGAATTTCGCTAGTCGTGCCTGTATTATCGCCTGCAATGGTCCAGGACGGACGCCTTGGTACGAAGCCGGTACAGTATCCCATGATATTTGTCCGTGAAATCATATACGGCCCAAGGAACCATAATCAACGCTTCAAAATGTTCAAGTTACATTTTTTGGCATTTTATGGCAATTAAATTTGAACTTCGGTAGTCGTGCCTGTATTACCGCCTGCCATGGTCTAGGTCGGACGCCTTGGTACGGAGCCGGTATAGGATAGCATGATATTTGTCCGGGACATCAAATACAACCCAAGGAACCATAACTAACGCTTCGAAATGATCAAGTTACATTTTTTGGAATTTTATGGCAATTAAACTGGCATTCTACTAGAAGTGCCTGTATTATCGCCTGACATGGTCCAGGCCAGACGCCTTGGTACGGAGCCGGTACCGGATCGCATGATATTTGTCCTTGATATTAAATACGACCCAAGGAACCATAACCAACGCTTGGAAATGATCAAGTTACATTTTTTGGAAATTTATGGAAATTAATTTGGAAATCTGCCAGTCCTGCATGTATTATCGCCTTCCATGGTCCAAGGCCGGAGGCCTTGGTACGGAGCCGGTACCGGATCGCGTGATATTTTTTTGGGACATCAAATGTGGCCCAAGGAACCATAAATAATGCTTCGAAATGATCAACTTACATTTTTGGCATTTTATGGCAATTAAACTGGAATTCCGTAAGTCGTGCCTGTATTATCGCCTGCCATGGTCCAGGCCGGACGCCTTGGTATGGAGTCGGTATCGCATAGCATGATAATTGTCCTGGACGTAAAATACAACCCAAGGAACCATAACCAACGCTTCGAAATGATCAAGTTACATTTTATGGCAATTAAACTGGAATTCCGCTCTTTGTGCTTGTATTATCGTCGGTCATGGTCCAGGCTGGACGCCTTGGTACGGAGCCGATACCGGATGGCAAGATATTTGTTCAGGACATTAAATACAACCCAAGTAACCATAACCAACGCTTCGAAATGATCAAGTTACATTTTTTGGAATTTTATGTCAATTAAATTGGAATTCCGCCAGTCGTTCATGTATTATCGCCTGCCATGGTCTAGGCTAGAGGCCTTGGTACGGAGCCGGTACCGAATCACGTGATATTTTTTCGGGACATCAAATACGACCGAAGGAACCATTACCAGTGCTTCGAAATGATCAAGTTACATTTTTTGGCATTTTATGGCAATTAAATTGGAATTGCGCCAATCGTTCTTGTATTATCGCCTGCCATGGTCCAGTCCAGAGGCATTGGTACGGAGCCGATACCGGATCGCATGATATTTTTTCGGGATATCAAATACGACCGAAGGAACCATAACCAACGCTTCGAAATGATCAAGTTACATTTTTGGCATTTTATGGAAATTAAACTGGAATTCTGCTAGTCGTGCCCGTATTATCGCCTGCCATGGTCCAAGCTGGAGGCCTTGGTACGGAGCCGGTACCGGATTGCATGATATTTGACCGGGACATCAAATACGACCCAAGGAACCATAACCAACGCTTCGGAATGATCAAGTTACATTTTTTGGCATTTTATGTCAATTAAACTGGAATTCCGCAAGTCGTGCCATTATTATCATCTGCCATAGTCTAGGCCGGACGCCTTTGTATGGAGCCGGTACCAGATCCCATGATATTATTCCGGGACATCAAATGCGACCCAAGGAACCATAGCCAACGCTTCGAAATGATCAAGTTATATTTTTTGGCTGTTTATGGCAATTAAATTGGAATTCCGACAGTTGTGCGTGTATTATCGCCTGCCATGCTCCAGGCCGGACGCCTTGGTACGGAGCTGGTACCGGATCTCATGATATTTTTACAGGACATCAAATACGACCCAAGGAACCATAACCAACGCTTCGAAATTATCAAGTTACATTTTTTGGCATTTTATGGCAATTAAACTGGAATTTCGCGAGTCATGCCTGTATTATGGCCTGCCACAGTCCAGTCCAGACGCCTTGGTACGGAGCCAGTACCAGATCGCATGATATTTGTCCGGGACATCAAATACTACCAACGAAACCACAACAAAACCTTTGAAATGATAGAGTTACATTTATTGGCATTTTATGGCAATTAAAATGGAATTTCGCTAATCGTGCCTATATTATCACCTGCCATGGTCCATGCCGGACGCCTTGGTACGGAGCCGTTACCGGATCGTATGATATTTTTCTGGGACATCATATACGCCCCAAGGAGCCATAAAAAATGCTTCGAAATGATCAAGTTACATTTTTTGGAAATTAAACTGGAATTCCGCCAGTCGTGCCTGTATTATCGCCTCCCATTGTCCAGGCCAGACGCCTTGGTACGGAGCCGGTATCAAATAGCATGATATTTTTCCGGGATATCAAATTCGGCCCAAGTAACCATAACTAACGCTTCTAAATGATCAAGTTACATTTTTTGGAATTTTATGGCAATTAAACTGGTATTTTGCTAGAAGTGCCTGTATTATTGCCTGCCATGGTCCAGGCTATAGGCCTTGGTACGGAGCCGGTACCAGATTGCATGATATTTGTCCGGGACAACAAATACGACCCAAGGAACCATAACCAACGCGTCGAAATGATCAAGTTACATTTTTTGGAAATTAAACTGGAATTCCGCCAGTCGTGCCTGTATTATCGCCTCCCATTGTCCAGGCCAGACGCCTTGGTACGGAGCCGGTATCAAATAGCATGATATTTTTCCGGGATATCAAATTCGGCCCAAGTAACCATAACTAACGCTTCTAAATGATCAAGTTACATTTTTTGGAATTTTATGGCAATTAAACTGGTATTTTGCTAGAAGTGCCTGTATTATTGCCTGCCATGGTCCAGGCTATAGGCCTTGGTACGGAGCCGGTACCAGATTGCATGATATTTGTCCGGGACATCAAATACGACCCAAGGAACCATAACCAACGCTTCGAAATGATCAAGTTACATTTTTGGCACTTTATGTCAATTAAACTGGAATTCCGCAAGTCACACCTATATTATCGCCTGTCATAATCCAGGTCAGACGCTTTGGTACAGAGCCGGTACCAGATCGCATGATATTCTTTATGGACATTAAATACGAACCAAGGAACCATAACCAACGCTTCGAAATGATTAAGTTACATTTTTTAGCATTTTATGGATATTAAACTGGAATTCTGCTAGTCGTGCCTGTATTATCGCCTTCCATGGTCCAGGCCGGACGCCTTGGTATGGTGCTGGTACCGGATTGCATGATATTTTTCCGGGACATCAAACACGACCCAAGAACCATAACCAACTCTTCGAAATGATCAAGTTACATATTATGGCATTTTATGGCAATTAAACTGGTATTCCGCCATGTCGTGCATGTATTATCGCCTACTATGGTCCAGCCCGGATGCCTTGGTACGTTGCCAGTACCGGATCACATGATACTTGTCCGGGACATGAAATACGACCCAAGGAACCATAACCAACTCCTTGAAATGATCAAGTTACATATTTTGTCATTTTATGTCAATTAAACTGGAATTCCGCAAGTCATGTATGTATTATCGCCTACCATAACCCAGGCTAGACGCTTTGGTATAGAGCCGGTACCAGATCACATGATATTTTTTCTGGACATCAAATATGACCCAAGGAACCATAACCAACCTTCCAAATGATTAAGTTACATTTTTTAGCATTTTGTGGATATTAAACTGGAATTCCGCTAGTCGTGCCTGTATTATCGCCATCCATTGTCCAGGCCGGACGCCTTGGTATGGTGCCGGTACCGAATCACATGATATTTTTCCGGGACATAAAAAACGACCTAAGGAACTATAACCAACTCTTAGAAATGATCAAGTTACATTTTGGCATTTTATGGAAATTAAACTTGATTTCCGACAGTCGTGTCATTATTATCGCCTCTATGGTCCAGGACGGACGCCTTGGTATGGAGCCGGTACCGAATCGCATGACATTTGTACGGGACATCAAATACGACCCAAGGAACCCTAACCAACACTTCGTAATAATCAAGTTACATTTTTTGGCATTTTATGGCAATTAAACTGGAATTCCGCCAGTCGTGCCTGTATTATCGCCTGCCATGGTCCAGGCCGGACGCCTTGGTACGGAGCCGGTACCGGATAGCATGATATTTGTCCGGGACATCAAATACGACCCAAGGAACCATAACCAACGCTTCGAAATGATCAAGTTACATTTTTTGGCATTTTATGGCAATTAAACTGGAATTCCGCCAGTCGTGCCTGTATTATCGCCTGCCATGGTCCAGGCCGGACGCCTTGGTACGGAGCCGGTACCGGATCGCATGATATTTGTCCGGGACATCAAATACGACCCAAGGAACCATAACCAATGCTTCGAAATGATCAAGTTACATTTTTTGGCATTTTATGGCAATTAAACTGGAATTTCGCTAGTCGTGCCTGTATTATCGCCTGCCATGGTCCAGGCCGGACGCCTTGGTACGGAGCTGGTACCGGATCTCATGATATTTGTCCGGGACATCAAATACGACCCAAGGAACCATAACCAATGCTTCGAAATGATCAAGTTACATTTTTTGGCATTTTATGGCAATTAAACTGGAATTTCGCTAGTCGTGCCTGTATTATCGCCTGCCATGGTCCAGGTCGGACACCTTGGTACGGATCTGGTACCGGTTCGCATGATATTTCTCCAGGACATCAAATACGACCCAAGGAACCATAACCAAATCTTCGAAATGATCAAGTTACATTTTTTGGAATTTTATGGCAATTAAACTAGAATTCCGCTAGTCGTACCTGTATTATCGCTTGCCATGGTCCAGGCCAGACGCCTTGGTATGGAGCCGATACCGGATTCCATGATAATTGTCCGGACATCAAATACGACTTTAGGAACCATAACCAACGCTTCGACATGATCGATTTACATGTTTTTCCATTTTACGTCAATTAAACTGGAATTTCGCTAGTCGTGCCTGTAGTATCGCCTGCCATGGTCCAGGCCGGACGCCTTGGTACAGAGCCGGTACCGGATCACATGATATTTTTTCGGGACATCAAATACGATATTAGGAACCATAGCCAACACTTTGAAATGATCAAGTTACATTTTTTTAAATTTTATGGCAATTAAACTGGAATTTCGCTAGTCGTGCCTGTAGTATCGCCTGCCATGGTCCATGCCGGACGCCTTAGTATGGAGCCGGTTCTGGATCGCATGATATTTATTCGGACATCAAATACGATATTAGGAACCATAGCCAACACTTTGAAATGATCAAGTTACATTTTTTTAAATTTTATGGCAATTAAACTGGAATTCCGCCAGCCGTGCCTGTATTATCGCCTGCCATAGTCCAGGCCGGACGCCTTGGTAAGGAGCTGGTACCGGGTCGCATGATATTTGTTCGGGACATCAAATATAACCCAAGGAACCATAACCAACGCTTCGAAAACAATCAAGTTACATTTTTTGGCATTTTATGGCTATTAAACTGGAATTCCTTCAGTCATGCCTGTATTATCGCCGGCCANGACAGAAAATACAACCCATGGAACCATAACCAACGCTTCAAAATGATCAAGTTACTTTTTTTGGCATTTTATGGCAATTAAATTGGAATTCTGCCAGTCGTACCTGTATTATCGCCTGCCATGGTCCATGCCGGACGCCTTAGTATGGAGCCGGTTCTGGATCGCATGATATTTATTCGGACATCAAATACGATATTAGGAACCATAGCCAACACTTTGAAATGATCAAGTTACATTTTTTTAAATTTTATGGCAATTAAACTGGAATTCCGCCAGCCGTGCCTGTATTATCGCCTGCCATAGTCCAGGCCGGACGCCTTGGTAAGGAGCTGGTACCGGGTCGCATGATATTTGTTCGGGACATCAAATATAACCCAAGGAACCATAACCAACGCTTCGAAAACAATCAAGTTACATTTTTTGGCATTTTATGGCTATTAAACTAGAATTCCTTCAGTCATGCCTGTATTATCGCCGGCCATGGTCCAGGCCGGACGACGTGGTATGTAACCGGTACCGAATTGCATGATATTTATCCAGGACATCAAATATGACCCAAGGAACCATAATCTAGGCTTCGAAATGATCAAGTTACATTTTTTGTCATTTTATGGCAATTAAACTGGAATTCAGCCAGACGTGCCTGTATTATCGCCATCCATGGTCCAGGCTGGACGCCTTGGTACGAAGACGGTACCAGATATCATGATACCTGTTCGGGACATCAAATACTACACAAGGAACCATAACCAATGCTTCGAAATGATCAAGTTACTTTTTTTGGCATTTTATGGCAATTAAACTAGAATTCCGCTAGTCGTTCCTCTGCTATTGCCTGCCATGGTCCAGGCCGGACAACTTGGTACGGAGCCGTTACCGGATCACATGATATTTTTCTGGAACATCAAATAAAACCCAAGGAACCATAACCAACGCTTCGAAAATGATCAAATTACCATTTTTGGCATTTTATGGAAATTAAACTGGAATTCCGTCAGTCGTGCATGTATTATCACCTGCCATGGTCCAGGCCGGACAACTTGGTACGGAGCCGTTACCGGATCACATGATATTTTTCTGGAACATCAAATAAAACCCAAGGAACCATAACCAACACTTCGAAATGATCAAGTTACATTTTTTGGTATTTATGGCAATTAAAGTGGAATTGCGTCAGTCATGCCTGTATTATCGCCTGCAGTGGTCCAGGTCAGACTCCTTGGTACGGAGTCGGTACCGAATCTCATGATTCCGAGACATGAAATATGACCCAAGGAGCCATAACCAACACTTCGAAAAGATGAAGTTACATTTTTTGGCATTTTATGGCATTTTATGGCAATTAAACTGGAATTCTGCAAGTCGTGCCTGTATTATCGCCTGCCATGGTCCATGCCGGATGCCTTGGTACGGAGCCGATACCGGGTCGTATGATATTTTTCTGCGACATTAAATATGACCCAAGGAACCATAACCAATGCTTCGAAATAATCAAGTTACATTTTTTTTCCATTTTATGGCAATTAAACTGGAATTCCGACATTCGTGCATGTATTATTGAAGTGGAGATAGCCCAGAAGCCGGTAGTTGAGGTGGTGGCTGAGAAAGAAAAGTCCCAAATCACTGGGAAAAAGAGACCGCCAGCTCCATTCCCTCAGAGGCTGGCCAAATACAAAAAGGATGAACAGTACAAAAAGTTCTTGGACATGCTAAAGAAAATACAGGTAAATATCCCATTGATTGATGCGTTGAAGGAAATGCCTGGTTACGCTAAAATTATGAAGGAATTGATGTCCAGAAAAGTTGACTTCCAAGATCTAGCTATTGTCACCCTTACTCAGACTTGTAGTGCGGTGCTGACGCGCCCTATTGCTGAAAAGTTGTCTGATCCAAGGAGTTTTACAATTCCTTGTACCATTGGCAACTTAGCTTTCTCCAAAGCTCTATGTGACTTAGGGGCCAGCATTAATCTGATGTCGCTGTCCATATATAAAATACTGGGGATTGGTAGAGCCAGGCACACCTCCATGCTGCTACAACCTGCTGTTATGACGGTGATGAGACCGTCGGGTATTCTGGATGATGTATTGGTGCTAGTGAGGGAAGTTTGTATTTCCTGCTGATTTTGTGATATGAGACTGCAAATTGGATGAGGAAATTCCCATAATCTTGGGAAGGCCATTTTTGGCCACAGGAAGAGCTCTTATCG
>ML318066.1:10151-47912 GCA_005239505.1 Nicotiana paniculata
CATGTCAAACTCAACACCATGGCGCACAGCCGTATTAAACTCAACCTCATGGCGCACAGCCGTATCAAACTATCAGACAACTTATAAAGTAATTTTTTATTTTATTTATTTATTTATTCTTTTCATAAATAATACATTTGCGGCTGGTTTAAGACCACCGATTCTGCCAAGCGCATGCTTGTCCCAACACATGGACCAGGCAGAGAAAAATACATTTTTAAAACGGGTTCTAGAAAAGCAAGTACCAAAGCTTAAAGTCTCACTTACCTCGCTAATAGGGAAGTTCCCCAACCTTGCAATGCCTTGAACACCAACCAAATGGCCTTCAATAGACTCAATCTATCCAAAATATTGAATAATACGGTCTAATTAATAAATTATCGTACACAAAATAGGCCAATAGTAGTACTTCAAAAGTACCGAAACAGTAGTTCTTCACAAGCTATACCATCACTTATAACATATAGTTTATATTACTCTATTATTGCCTTCATATTACTTGCAATCATTACACCATGATTGACAATTATACTTTGTGTACTTAATAATTAATAATCTAGCACTATAACTCTTAAATTGATTTAATTCCACTGTTTAAGTATACGAAAATCAATGTTCGTCCAAAATCCCCATCTCGTATTTATTCTTGCAACAATCAACAGTTCCCTCATTGTTATCCAGTCACCATTCAATCATATATCTTCATAAACCATAATAAAAGTTGTAATCAATATCCAAAATTCATGTACCATTGTAAGAATTAATAACTGCAGCTTTTGTTTTCTTCCACTCCAAATTAGAATGCACTGCCTCTAATCTCTTGTTCCGCCGTCGTTTGGTCTCCCGTATTCTATATTACCAAGTATTCCCTTTTTTTTTGTTTTCTTTCTTTGTAGTAAATAAGACCACAATTTTGGTTATTCTGTATATTAGGTCTTTTTATGTGGCCCACCAGAAAAAAAAAATATATATATATATATGGGCCTAGCTCTAACTTCTTACTATATATTTTATCCCAACTACTTTATTATCCAACCAATAGATGTAATAATAAATTAGACTCACTAACTATTTAAATAAATTTTAAAACTCTTGAGTTAACCAGTATACAAAATTTTCGGTTATTACAATAATAGTCCACCTTTATTTCACCTATTGTGGCGTGCAACCCAATCCCACTGTACAATAACAGTATCACAATATAAATATCCTCCCTTATTTCACCACCTCCCTTATTTCACGTGTTGCAGCGTGCAACCCGATTCGCCGTACAATAATTTAAATCAACAACAACAATTCAATAACTCTATTTATAAGAATTTGTACAATCAAGGGTATCAGTACATGACTACAAAAGAACCACATAAAAACCGAAGGAATACAACAAACTTTATAAAAATGACAAGACAGATAGAGTACGTGATAACTATGTATGCAATTGCAACAATTAGGACATGTAGCAGATAAGCACAACGTCATAGAAGAAACTCAACAATTAAGAGATAACAAGTCAATACGGAAGGAAATAACCTTAAGTAATGCATATAAGGGCCAATTAACGAGTAGGAAGTACAGTAGGTGCTAACATCGTCAAATAGGGAACGTAAGAGCAGGCTAACAACAAGATATCACATATTATGACAATTCAATTAAAGGCATGGAAAGACACTAGACAGTCCAAATTGGTCAAATACCATATATTGACCGTGTACCCACTATTCACCTTGCGTACACGATTTTCACATAACAAGATAGCACAATTTACTCAATTCTTAAGGGGTAGTTTCCCCCACACAAAATTAGGTAAGAAACTTACCTCAATTCGGCCAAATCAATACTCAAATTAGCTTTTTCTTTATAAATTTACCTCTGTTCGGCTCAATCTAGCCAAAGACGACTTGAATATATTAAACAATGCAAGAGAAAACAATTTCAATTAACAAAGCTATGATCCTTATACAATTCGCAAAAAGTCAACAACAGTCAAGCCTCCCGGCTCGCACCTCGGAATCAGATGAAATTCACAAAATTCGAACACACATTCCTATACGAGTTCAACCATACCAAATTATCAATTTCCGACATCAATTCGTCCTTCAAATCATCATTTTTTATTTTGAAAGATTTTATAATTTTCCCAAAATTTTCCTTTAGGTTCTCATGAATTTAATGTTAAATATAATGTATAATCACAAAACATACGTTGTTGATTTCAGACTCCTCTGGTAGAATTGAAAATTGATTAGAGGTACTTACCCAATAATTTAGTATGAAAATCCTTCCCCAAAATCGCCTCCCATCGAGGCTAGGATTCAAAACATGATAAAATGAAGCTAAGTTTCGAAATGAAAGTCTTAATACCAACCTCAGATGTCATCGCAAATGCGATAAAGGTATCGCGAAGGCTGACCATCTCTGTCAAAGTCGCAATTGCGACACTAGACTCATAAATGCAAGCTTAGAGTTTTCGCAAAAGCGACTATTTGTATCTCAAATGCGGAGCTGCGTAATCGCAAATGCGATGGAAGAGTTCGCAAATGCGAACTCCCCTGCCCCATCCCATCGTCGCAAAAGAAATGATCTTGCAAATGCGGACATCGCAAATGCAGTGAAAACCTCGCAAATGCGAGAACAGAGACACCATCCTTCTTCCAACACTTTGAAACGCGTACAATACTCACCCGAGCCCTCGGGGCTATAAAAAACATCCTCACAAGTCCAAAATCATAACACGAACTTGCTCGAGCGATCAAAACATCAAAATAACCTCTACATATACGAATCGGACACCAAACCACATGAAAATCACAATGAACTTCAAGAACTTCTAGAATCGCAACTGAGCGTCCGAACCATGTCAAATCAACTTCAAATGACACTAAATATTGCAGGCAAGTTCCAAAGGACGAAAAGAACATATTCCAAATTCCGAAACCAAATCCCGACCCCATAGCCTTAAAGTCAAACCATGGTCAAACTTACAAAAATTCTAAACCTTTAAATTGCCAACTTTCGCCAAATGATGCCGAAATCTTTTAGAGACATCTAAATGAAATTCCGGACATACGCCCAAGTCCAAAATCACCATCCACACCTACCGGAACTGTCGAAACTCCAATTCGAGATCAAATACTCAAAAGTCAAACCTTGGTTAATTCTTTCAACTTCGAGCTTCTCAAATGAGACTCACTCCTAAAATAATGTCCTTTCCGAACCTCACAAAAATCCGAACCGATGATGCACGCAAGTCATAATACACTGTGAAGCTACTCATAACCTCAAACTGCCGAGCCGGACGCAATTGCTCAAAACGATCGATCGAGTCGTTACAAAATTTTACACTATCAAATCATCTATAATGCAATTATAGATAATTGTCCATGAATAAATGAAATTAGACCTTGAAAATAAGACTACTATAATATATTTAATTACGTTGATAATGTAAAAGTTGTTTCTATCGTCCGAGTATATGGGGTAAACCCGCTAAGCTAATGTGCCTTAACTTGGACAATGTGCAAAGAACATTTCCCGTTTCAACTTATTTTTCCCTTCTTAATTAATCTATTATTTTTCTAATGGAAATTAACTCAAGGTTCTTATCACTTATTTTCACTCCGATTGATTTCAACAAATCATGTTACTTTTGATACTTGATTCCCTGTGTAGAAACAAATCCAATTTATCACTTTTACATTGCATAGAACGTCAACTACTATAAGTGTTCATAAGAATGTCTAGTCCGGGAAAGAACGAGCACCACCCTTGATTGTTAGGAAAACTAATCAAGTTGTTGATACATAAAAAATATATAGTGTAAAGTAATATATTTTTCGGACCAAAAATAAAACCAAATATCTGATACTTTCATTTCCTCTGGAAATAGTATCCTTTATCAATTCGCAAAAGAAGCCAAAGACCTTTTCTTTTGGACAAATGGGAATTGAACTGGCTAGTTTTAAGAATTAACCAATTGTTTTGTAAGCTTTTTACATGGTACCAATGAGGATCCTGATGCCCTCTCTTCACATGCGAAAGTCCTCACGATATTAATATACAAGATAGGGATCAATGTCAAACTCGCTTCATATTCGGCACAAAATGGTATTTTAATAAAAATATTACGTAGTATTATTCAGTGTAATGCAATGATTCACAACGTCGTATTAAACACCAATATAGAAACATAAAATAAAATGAAAGCAACATATTATTGTCCAGGCAAATGCAATTAGCTTGGCCAAAAAAGTCAAGCTAGAGACTTAACAAAATTTATTACACTGTGACACACAACAAAATGACACTAACTGATTGTTGATGCAGTATTTAGTACTCTGCAAACACAAAAAGTCATCTTCTTATTTATATATATCAGTGCAAGTCAATCGTTGAGATTCTGAGATAATTCCTCATGATTAATGGCAAGGAGAATAGCAGTAGCAAGCATATTTTGCCCAATAATGATGTTTGTGTCCCCATTGGTATTTCTTACAAATTCCATATTTAGCTCCAAAATAGTGCTTGCAGTGGTGGCTACATTTGTAAGAATAGTGGCAAGGCCCATGCCACTTGTGACTTTTCTTCCAGCAGTATTTTCCTTCTGCCATTTGCATTTCTGCATGAAATCGGGAAATTGAAAACTAAGAATATATAAGTACTTGAGATATAGTTAACACTTTGTATAATTGTTGAGACATAATTTAATACTTCAATCAAAAAAGTACTCTCTCTATCAGTTTAAACATTTAAATGAGGCCATCACATAACTCAACATAATATAAGAGCAGGAAGGAGATCTTACGTTCAAATCTTAACGCCACCCAAAAAGTATATATTTTCACATGTTTGGCTCATGATGAAAAAGCAACATACCGACAAATGAAGGTTGCAGTGGGAGATTACATAGTATCTAAGTAATCAAAAACGTACTTTCTCTAACAGTTTAAACTCAATAAAACAATAACGACCTAACATACTTTGGATGCTTAAACTCAATATTCCCCAACATTTATCTAACAAAATATCTTTCTTATTACAGCACAACCCACAAAAAAAAAGGAATTGTGTATAGAGAGGAAGTCGCAACATTGGTAAAAAGGTTTAGCAAAAAAGCATGCTTAGAAAAGTTCTTGACTCACCAGTAGCAGCAACAAGGAGAAGACAGAAGATGATGGCAATGAAGGCTGTGTATTTGGCCATGGCTAATATTTTTCTTTTGGATTTCTTGATGAGGAAATTAGCAACAGAAATGGTGATATTTATAGTATATGAAACTCAATATTGTCAACTTAATTCTCTTTTTGACCAGTTCAAATTAAATATTAGTAATTATCAAGTACATAAGCAAGTACCAAAAAAAAAAGAGCGTCCATGCTATTTTATTTTATAATAAAACAGACTGAGAAACTTGAATGGATCAAGTATCAGGATAGTGATGAGAAGATTGCTGGATGAGTTCACGGTTAATTAAAAGAAAAAAAAATCTGCACTGTATAGCTGCTCCGTCTACATTGTACCGCCGCTCCAAAAAATAATAGTCACGTATAATTTTATATATTAATATATAAAATACATATTTAATACAAAATTAATATATATTTTTACATATTTGACTAGCGACTGTAGGTATATTTGCCGACTGGAAAAATATGCTAAAAGCCCTTTAAAAATTTCGTGTGTGAAAGCCAAATGTGAACTCAAAATAACAACTAAAATATTTATAATTAGGCCACTTATAAGATAATTACAAATAATATTATGACAAATATTACTATATATGTACATAGTAATTTGATAAAATTCGTGACCAGCCTGCTGTAATGTGTTAATTATACTTCATAAAGTTTTTTACCATGTCAATATATATAACTTAAATCCTATTATAATTCCATTTGATTTGTTCAAAGTTGGAAGTATAATTACCTTAAATGATTTGAAATATTTATTATGTATAAACACCTAAACAAGAACTACTTTTGAGGATCTTTGATTAATATATTAATGCTCCTAATATACTTAGGAGTTTGAACTGATCAAGCTCAAAAATAGTTGCTTCTAGTTTCAGAATTGGTGTTGCGACCGTGTACAAGTGGAAATGGTAAAACGAAAATACTAAAATACAAATTGTAGAAAACAATATTATCTTCCTCAAGTACATTAGTTATGAAAAATACATTCAACTAAGAAATATATTTTATATTTTAGGTCTATTTGATCGATATTATACTTTTATTAAAAGTCAAGTGATCCTAAGAAAATGCTACTCGCTCGAGGTAACAAATATATAAAAGACAACATCAGATCATTTTGGCTTCAAAAGTCATGACTAGGCCAAATTTCTCATTCTATTCTTAGCTCTGACTTTTGGCAAAAACTATTTATTTAAAAGAAAAGTTTCTATGAACTCTCACTAACCATGCTATTCCATTTAAACTCATCTAAGGAGTGGACATAAACTTAGAATTTTTAATTTTTGTTTGTATCACATTTCCATTTGCCCTGATTATAAGAACATATATAAGAGTTATAAGCTATTTGATGTACTGGTCTTGCACGGGGAAATAGTAAAAGAAGATATATCAAATTCATAAAATTAAAAATTCAGAGAAATTAAATCTATATGTGCCAGTTAAAATAATTATTACATGAGAACCCTGATATGCAAAAGTAGAATTATTTTAAACGTATTAACTGCTAGTTTCAATTAATCAGCGCATATTAGACTGAATATAAATATTATTCAGCTTAATGTTGTAGTTCGCGTTAAACTAAGCAGGCTCAAACCAACTATGGGTCAGAAAGAGAAGTTCTCCTACTTCTCTCTAGAATTGAAGAGAAGCTCTAACTCTTCAAAGGGTTCTTCAACCAGTTAGATCCTGTGAGAAAACCACCGGGAATCCTGCACTCACTTATTGTACATAGCTAAAAACGAAACTATTGATGCTAATAATACGCTTCTAGATCTAGCGATGGACATGGACCAAGAAGTGAACACAAAACCACCTAGCCCTAGAAACAAACAAGACCAGGCAGAGAAAAATCATGGACAAACCAACCCATTACTTCACAAACTTAAGACGAATCTGGTTGAAGCACAATACCAAAACCAAGTAGCAGTCGAAAAATCAGTGGAAGGGCATGACACCTAAGATGAAATTGAGAACCACTATGAATCCGAGAATTTTTTTCCTATCACCTCCACAGACAAAGAAAGGATCTACAACAACTGGACAAACACTGTTATTATTAAAATATTCGGCAGGAAAGTAGACTACTCCTCCTCCAAAACAAAATCACAGCAGCATGGAAACCAATGAAAAATATTACACTAATAGACCTAGGTTATGACTACTATCTAATAAAGTTTTCAAACCCAGAAAACTACGACAAAACCCTTTATGGAGGACCATGGTTCATTGGAAACCAATTCCTAACTGTTCGGAAATGGGAACCAAAGTTCGTAGCCTCAGCAGCCTCACAAACATACTCAGCTATCTGGGCTAGATTATCAAAATTACCAACAGAAGTTTACGACTATGAAATTCTCCAAAAGATAGGAACAAAACTAGGAAAATTGTTAAGGATAGATGTCTGCACTACCTCAACTAGGAGGGGCAAATATGCGAGAATATGTATTCTATTACCCATAGAAAGTCCTCTTAAAACTCATATTATCATAAGAAGACATTACCAAAAGATTGTCTACGAGGGTTTTAATGTGCTTTCCTCACAATGTGGCAGACTGGGCTATGTCCAAACAAACTGCCCTCACCCAAAGCCATCAAATGGAAAAGAGGTAATAGTTAATCACCTAAGTAGTGAATGAATTGAATCTCTAATAGAAGAAATAGACCAATGGGCCATAGTCACTCATAAAAAACTAGGAAAAGGGATAACAAATGGGAAGGCAAAACACCCTTCCACAAAGACAGCCAAAACAAGAATATAAAATGCAAGGAAAATCTCCGATGCACGATACCACCCCGGCCACAAACTCCCGCCAAATTCACCAACCTAAACAAGAATTCAGAAGGAAGAACAATGAAACCATCAACAAAACTGAAACACAGTCACAACCACTGGACAATAGCATCACTATAGACAAAAGCAATGGCAATCAACTAATGGCATTAAATGCAATAACGGATGAGATGGATGACAAAATGGAAACCCTAGACTAAGCAACACAAACCTCAACAAACCATCCAAAAAATCCACTGGATATCCATAAATAACCAACAAGTTCAGACACACCATCAATGCGCCTAATCCCTCCCATCAATAACCAAAGACCTAGAAACATTATTAACCAAAGACCTAGAAACATTAATGCCATGGGAAATCCACCCTTCCCAACAAAATCCAATGGACCAACAAACAAAACCACGCACACACACATGTAAACTCAAAAAAACCAACGGTTAGTAACACTTCTCACCATGCCCTAGTTTGTAATGATAACGGCACAATGGACGTTGACCCTTGCAACACCCAAGAAGTTGTCAAAACCTCAGTAATTAGTGACAAAAAATCTCAGATCACCAAGGACAATACACCACTAGCAGCCGATATTCACATCACTCCAAACAATCATAGTACAAATTAAAACAACTCCCTAGAGAATGTCAACTCACTATCTAACAATCTTATCCTTCCTGTAATAGAAAATGATATAGAACAAGGGCTGAATGAACCTTGCTATTTACCCACACTACCTAGTAACAACATCACAAACCAAGTAAAGGGAAACCTAGACAAACATCACAAAGAACTCACAAAATATTCCAAGACTACATACCAAAAACTACTACAGGAGGCACCAAAGGAACCACAGGAGAAATGTGTGGACACGCGAGCAATACCAAGGAACACAACAGCAGAACAATCAAGCATTGAGGCAGGGTCATCCAATAGTGTATGCAACACCACCATTACCTCCAAATCATGTCCCACTTCATGGCTGGAGTACGGCCTAGCGGGTTCTCAGTAAACATGAACCTACATCTAGAGGGCCAGGACATCATTATCCAAATAGAGAATCCAATTACCTAGCCCAAATTGTAACAAAGGGACTAAGGATAGGGTTGGACAATGTAGCAAGCCACCCATGGCTAGCCCTAATGAACCCACATCCCCAAATGAATTCACCATACCCAGCCATGGGAGCTCACCCATCCCCATGGAGTCGTCAGCAGAGAAACACCCTAAGCATACCAATACCCCTAAGCATGAATCTACCCCTCGTCCACAAAAAACCTCAGCACAACCAACCACCACCACACATACGCTACTCAAATGTACAACCAATGCAGGGAACTACAACAACACCTCATCAACCAATGCAACAGGCGGAAGAGGAGGAAGACGAGGAAAGGTCATCAACAGTACAAAAAATAGAGTATGGCATGCAACGAATGTCAAAAACGCTGGTGTTCAAGGAAAGAAAAGTAAAAGAAATCATCTTACGCTGCCCGATGAATTTGAGGAAATTCTCCATAAATATAAGAGAGCTACTAACACCACCATCAATATTCAAATACAGGGTAGTAATTATTCCTACGATGTACGCCAACATGAACATGGCAAGTCCTCCCCATGCACAGAAGGAGAAGACCACCCCACCCCCTTCTAGACAAATGAGTATGATTGTATGGAATTGTAGGGGATCGGGGAATGAAGGGTTTAGGAGAAAATTTAGGTCTATATTGGACTACAACATGCCTTTCCTAGTAGCACTCTTGGAAACAAAAATGGCGGATCACAGCATGCTCATAAACGACTTTGGGCTCACTCACTTGGCCTAAGTAGCAGCGCAAGGCAACTCAGCAGGCATGGTTATGATGTTATATTCTGGTGGATCAAATTGGAACAAGTGACCAAGAAATCCATGCCATGATAAAGGTAAACTAACTCTAACCCTCTAACCCTTGGTTACTATCTGTTATCTATGCGAGCAACTTAATCGAAGAAAGAATAATTCTATGGAAAAATTTAAAGACAGTAGAAAGTAGGTTTAAGGGCCCCTGGGCAGTCATAGGAGACTTCAACGAAGTCACTAAGGCAAACAAAAAATCCGGGGGTCTCCGTATAAACTACCTTAGAGTATCAAAATTTCTTAATTGCCTAGACTTCTGTGGGCTCATTGATTTAGGGTATAAGGGTTCAAAATTTACTTGGACAAATCAAAAAAGAACTAGAACTTTAATCATGGAAATATTAGATAGATATGTAGCAAAATCAAGCTGGATCAATTTATTCAAAGAAGCGCATGTCACGTAGACCTATTAAACCTATTCAAAAACTTAACAAGAATTCATTACCACTGCCCCATTAAAATTAGACCTATTCAAAAACTTCTCACATAGCAATAATATCTTCAGAATAGAATCCATGTGGTTATCCCACCCAACGTTCAAAAATCTTGTTAAGGAGTCATGGACCAACCAAGATAATATACTAGGAGCAATTAAATTTTTTACAAAAAATGTAAAAGAATGGAACATTAGCACTTTTGGCAATATTTTTCATAAAAAAAAAATGTTATAATCTCCAGAATTAATGGAATACAAAATTCCCCAAACTATACAACCAGTCAATTCCTACTTGACCTCGAAACAACTCTATTAAAGGAATATAGTGACATTCTAAAACTAGAGGAGGAATTTTGGAGACTCAAATCCCGAATACAATGGTTGAATGAAGGGGATGCGAATACACATTTTTTCATACCACTACCATGCAACGTAGAAGAAAGAATAGAATCCTAAGTCTCAAAGACGAAGTGGGCAACTGGTACTACAACCAAAAAGATATTAAATCCATACTAAACAACTACTACACAAACCTGTTTACAACAGGGCATAACACATCCTATAAAATAAATTACTCATGTCCTTCAATGTAACACTAGATAACATAGACCAACAAAAACCGTGACAAGACATCACAACCCGCAAAATTAAAAGTGTTATAGACTCTTTTAAACCCTACAAAGCACTCGGGCCGGATGGTCTACACCCCTTTTTCTACCAGAAGTTCTGGAACGAAACTAAAGAGAAATTAATTAATTTCTGCAAAGACACCTTTAGAGGGAAAAAATGACCAAGGACATGAATATCATATACATTTTCCTAATCCCAAAATGCCAGAATGCTGAAACTATCAAGAAATATAGACCTATTAGCTTGTGCAACACTGCCTATAAGGTAGTAACAAAAATCATTGCAAGTAGAATCAAACCCCTCCTGTCCAAATTAATCCACCCAACACAAACTAGCTTCATGAAGGGCAGAAGATCTTCAGACAATGCTATCATTGTCCACAAGGTTCTAAACCACTTAAAAAACTTAAAAGGGAAAAAAGGGGAAATGTTGATCAAAATAGACTTAGAAAAGGCATTCGATAAACTAGAATGGTTTATTGTAAAAGTCTCACTAACCTTCCTAAAATTTCCTCAAGACCTAATTGACCTAATCATGTCTTGTATCTCTACTACGTCTACCTCTATCATTATCAACGGATTCAACACGAAATTCTTTAAACCTTCTAGAGGTATTCGCCAAGGAGATCCCCTATCCCCCTACATTTTCATCATCTGCATGGAAATGATCTCGAGACTAATTCATCACCAAATTGACTTTTGTAGGGGGGATCCAGTCAAAATCTCTTCCAAAAGTCCCCCTCTATCCCATTTATTCTTTGCAGATGATCTAATCCTCCTAGCAAACGCTAACCAAAAAAGCTGCGACTCCATCATAGACACCCTCAACAATTTTTGTGCACATTCAGGCCAATCTATCAACTTCAAAAAATCAAGGCTAATTTTTTCTGAAAATATCCCAATGGATATGAATATCGACTTTAGCAAATGTCTATCAACAAGCCACAGTAGAGAATTCGGTAAGTACTTAGGATTTCCCATATGGTTTTCTAATCCCTCAAAGAAAGACTTTCAATATATAATCGACCGACTAAACAATAGACTAAAAGGGTGGAAAATAAACCTCCTTAAAATAGCCAGAAGGACCACTCTTATTAAATCAACTCTGACCGCAATCCCTAATCATGTTATGCAAATCTACAGCCTTCCCCAAGCTACTATTAAAAACATTGATAGCATCCAAAGAAACTTCCTATGGGGAAGCACCTTCGAAAAAAGAAAATGCCATTTGATAAGTTGGGACACAGCCACAAAGCAAAAGCATGACGGAGGTCTTGGACTATACAAATCAAAATGGAAAAACCAGTCCTTCAGCGCTAGCTTAGCTTGGAGATATAAAAAAGATCATAAATACCTTTTGAGTAGGGTACTTCCTAACATATATAACAGTAGAAACCCCCAACAAAGCTGGAATCTCCAAGATAAAAATGGCTCCCATATTTAAAAAAACATTGTCCGGGGCGCAAATATTTGCAAACGAGGTATTCACTGGGAAGTTGGGAATGGGCAATCCATTAAAATCTAGCATGACGCCTGGCTAGGCAACAAGGAAACATTAAGATCCCAAATCCAGGGCCCTTAATGAGTCATGAACAACACCAACCACTAGCGGATATTATTGAAAATAATTCATATAACCTTAATAACTTATCCTTCCAACTACCAATTGATGTTAAGAACAAAGTCACAAGCACCTATATCAAGGAATTCCAACCAATTGAAGACAAATACAAATGGGGCAAAAGTACCAATGGAATTTTTACAATTAAATCAGCTTATGAAATGCTCACTAATAAGGGGGGAGGGGAGCAAGACACAAAATATTACAAATGGTTATGAAAAATCAAAACCCTCAACAAAATAAAATTCTTCCTATGGACGACTATTCATAATAGACTCCCCCACATCACAGATGCTTTTTAACAAGAATATTAGCAACTCTCCAACCTGTAACATCTGTAGCACTACAAATGAAAATATAATACATATGTTCTTTAGGTATAATTACTCAAAAACCATCTGGGATCAATTTGGCTTCAAGCTTCTTCCTCCAGATTCGTCAGATCAAAACACTATGCATAACTGGTTAAAAGCCAAAAGCAGCTCGAACACTAGGTTCAATGAATATCTCGACTGGTCTGATCTTCTCCCCTTTATCCTCTGGCACATTTGGCTGCATTGAAATGAGATGATATTCAACAATAGTAGTAAGACTCTACTTCTAAAAAACATAGTGAACAAAGTCTTGGCCACAAACCAAAAAAGACCCCCTATAATTAGAGACACTATGCTCATTAAATGGAAACCGCCAGAACCAAACACCTATAAAATCAATATGGATGGCTCATGTTTGGGAAATCTAGGCAAAGGCGGCATATGAAGGATTATCAAAAGGGGCAATGGAGAATGGGTTTTGGGGTTTAACATGAGATTTTCACATGCATCTAATATATACATCGAAACATTAGCACTATTGCATGGTCTGAAGTTAACCATAGAGAACAACTACCTCCTCCTCACCATCGAAACAGATTGTAAGGAACTCATTAATTTAATTGATAATAAGAACTGTTCCTATAATTTAGTTGATGATTGCAGAGGCCTATTGAGTATATCAGGGGATCCGCCACTACAACACACCTACAGAGAGGCTAATCAGGTGGCTGACTTAATGGCGAAGAATGGAAGCAGCTTACCAGTCCTCGGAAGCTTAATGATTTATCTAATTCCTCATACTTTTGTTATTTCTATTTTGGAAATGGACAAGCTAGGAACTACGTGTCCTAGAACAATTCCCATATGTAATGAATTATGTAATGACTCTTAATATATGTCTTCATTACCAAAAAATTATTCAATAAGCTACAAGAATGGGCCTGGAGTAATAAATAAAAAAGAGAAATATTGGTGGCAAAGTTACGGTACATATACTGATAGGAAGTCCACCTATCACGTGGGATAATTGAGGTTCACACAAGCTGATTCAGACAACACCATTATTTTTTTAAAAAGAGGTGAAATAATTTGAATATCTGATTCAAAACTTAATGGCAAAGAGTTCTTCAACTCAAGTCGTTACAATTCCCTTTAGAAATTCTTATACAACTGATGTGATACATAATTATTTTTCCTATGCGATGTGTACATAATTACTTTGCGTATGCTATGTGTACCAAATAATTTCCAGTAAAAAAGTTGTATTGGTCGAAATTCGGACCGAACTTAATAACCTTGTTGGTCGTGGTCGAAATCTAAGTCGACCACAACTTAACTGTGAGGAGCCTCCTTCAAGAGAGGCCGATGTTTGGTCGAATAGAGGAGTAGATAAAAACGGTAAGATATGCTTAGATTAGAAAGAGAGAATATTCCATTGCACTTTTTAGGGTTTCTAAAGAATGTTCCCTATATATAGGAAGAGGAAAAGAGAAGGAGGGGGATCTAGAACCCTCTGAAAGAAAACACATTTGTAACTTTGACTATTGAGAATATACTAAACTTGTCTTTTCTACTGATACTTGATTTTGAGGATAAATTTTCATCTACAAGATCCATAGAATCATGTATTCATCCACGTTTGCCATTATCCATACTACTGACAAATGATTGATTGGCCCTAATCACTCAACATTTGGGTGATATATTCTTCTTTATTACAGTTATTTTCATTGCATGCATTTAATCCACATCTCCTTTTGAGTATTCATTGGCAATCATCATACACATCTGACTTGCATTTATTACTGCAACATATAAACTCATTCCATTTGACATTAAACTCTCCGATCTAACAGTCATTAAGCTTAACTAGGATTAACCCTTCATCACATTCATCAACTCGTTTAAAGAAATGATTAACGCATTTTTGACAAAACAATTTTGCGCCGTCTATAGGGATTTTCTAGTTAAGATCTTTAGTTTCTGTCAAATCTAAAAGAAATACACGTACAATAGTTATATTTTTCGTTTTCTCGTTCATATGGACTAACAATGGAAGGAAAATGAGAAGAAAGGCTAAAGGCTATACCAGATGTCACCGCCAACCTCATGAGCACCATCAACGAGGCTGATGGTGGAGAAGAAGTAAATGTGACACCAAGCGTCACACGAGGGCGAAGTGGTTCACCTCCCCCTCATGGAAGTGTGACCATCGCTCGAGAGAGGGAGGCTTCCACGTCCATAACCGAAGAAGCACCACCAACAGTGTAAAATCTATTGGAAGCATGGCTAACAAGTACACTAAACAACTTCCTCGACAAGCCAGTTCAGGGAGCAACTCCGAACGCCGCACAAAAAGATGTTGCAGCCGTTAACGAGCAACCTGCTCCACGTCCGAAAAGTAATACTAAAACCACTATTGATGCAGGAAATGACACACCCGCAGCTATACTAAAGAAAATTTAAGAAATGGAGAATGAAAACAAGGCACTCCGAGAACAGATGAAAGAGCACCAGGAAAGGGTCGACAAGACACCCGGCGCCCCAAAACTCTTGCCTAAATAGGACATCGGCCGGTTCGTCGAACAACCATATAGTGAAGAAGCAGCTCCACACCCAATACCCAATACCCAAAACCTTCAAAATACCACCAAATTTGAGAATATATGACGGCACGGTAGACCCCGAAGACCACATCATTCACTACGTCACTGTAGTGAAAGGCAACTACCTCTGAAAGAAACAGGTACCGTTAGTATTGATGAAAAATTTCGACAAAACCCTAACTGGGGGAGCCTTAACGTGGTATTCACAGCTACCAGCGGGGTCAATAACAACGTTTGAGGAAATGGCCGACAAGTTCGCAGCAGCCCATGGTGGAGCCAAGAAAGCTAAAGCCATGGTGAATGGTATACTCGTCGTTAGACAATCACATGGCGAGGGACTCAGGGACTTCCTCTCCCGATTACACAAAGTCAGAATGAGCTTGCCAAACGTATCTGAAGGGATGGTCGTGGTGGCCTTCCAAAATAGACTAAACAAAAATGGGTCGAGGGCGACCATAATATTGCTGAGCAGACTCATGAAATACCCCTACTACTTAGGAAGAAATCCACAACGCTTATTGAGCCGAGGTCCGAGTAGACGAGGACGATCTCAACGGTCAAACTCAAAGACTAAAGTTAGTCCAAACAGAGTCGAGAAGAGACCGCCTCCATGACACCCGAAGAGATCAATCAAGCCCACGTCCCAACCGGACAGGAATCAACCTTATGTCAGAACGACCATTGTGCCGTCTCCTCGCTATGCAGAAGGACTGTCCAGGCCAAATACGGGGACTCAACGAAGCGAGAGAGGTATGCCCCCACTCTTATCTACTCATGATTTTTGTGTTTCCCCTTCAGAGATAGTGTACGCACTGGAGAAGCTTGGCCCTAAGGTGAAGTGGCCACAATGAAATCCGACCCAAGCACCAAAAGGTCGAACGCTCTTTGCGAGTTCCACCAAGAGCGAGGTCACAAGACCGAAGACTGTATAGCTTTGCGACAAGATGTGGTGAACATGCTCAACCAGGGACACTTGAAAGAGCTGATGAGCGATCGAGGAAGAGCCAACTTTGGCCGAGGACGAGAACAACACCAAGGCCCTCCGAAGCCACCCTCCCCCACCCGCACCATCCAATTGATCGTCGGCGGGGGCGATGAAGCCGCAATCAACCACGTAAAGTTCACCACCAAACATAAACTGAAGCGGTCAATCACACACGAACAATATGATGACCTCGAAGATAATATCATCTTCGATAAGTCAGATACACACGGTTTGGATTTCCTGCACCTTAATGCTCTTGTTATTACTTTATGAATTTTGGATACTGATGTAAAAAGAATAATGGTCGACGATGGGAGCGGCGCGTGTATTATCCATCCGCGGGTCCTCGCCCAAATGAGGCTCGAGGATAAGATAATACCATGTTGCATAACACTGACAGGTTTTAACAATGCAGTTGAGAGAACTTAAGGAGAAATAATGCTACTCGTCCTGGCCGGGGGTGTCACCTTAGAGACAACATTCCATATCATGAACCAGGATAAAGCCTACAACACCATCATAGGACGACCATGGATACACGCCATGAGAGCCATTCCATTTTGCCTCTATCAAGTAATCAATTCCCTACTCCGTGGGGGATATTCAACATTCAAGGCGAACAACACACAACCCAAGAATGCTATCGCATCGCCCAAGACTGTACATACACTCAACAGTTAAAGGGAACAGGCTCAGAAGCATAGCAATTACCAAAAGTCGGGGCCCAAATCCGACGAGCAAAACGACGTCATCAAGGACCCCGACATCGTGGAGGCCACAGGGTCAGCGGTAGAAGACCTCGACCCGGTCCAAATAGATAAAAATGACATCAGCAAAAAGGCTTACACCAGCCACAAACTCTCCGAACCAGGTAAGTTTCATAAATTTCTAACTGACAATGCAGACCTATTCACTTTCTCCCATGCAGATATTCCAGGTATCTTGAAGGACATCGTTACGCACAAATTGAACGTAAATCCACTCTACCTGCAAGTATGGAAGATGAGAAGAAAACTCAATGCCGCAATAAACGAAGTAGTCCGGGAGGAGGTGGAAAAGCTACTCGCCAACAGATCCATTAGAGAATCCAAATACCCCCAATGGGTCGCCAACATGGTCATGGTAAAAAAGAAAAACGAGAAGTGGCGTATGTGCGTAGACTTCAAAGCATACCAAAAGACTCTTTTCCGTTTCCGCACATCGACCAACTCATGGATGCAACGGCGGGACACGAATTGCTAAGCTTCCTGGACGCCAACTTAGGGTACAACCAAATCGTCATGGAGGAAGAATACCAAGAAAAGACTACTTTCATAACTCACCAAGGGACGTATTGCGATAGAGTCATGCCATTTGGGTTGAAGAACGCAGGAGCAACCTACCAAAGGATGGTCACTTAGATGTTCAAAGACCAACTCGGAAAAATAATGGAAGTATACATAGACGATATGTTAGTCAAATCCAAAAGGCAAGAAGATCATATCGATCACCTAAAAGAAGCCTTCGATATACTAAGGCACTATGGCATGAAGCTAAACCCAGAAAAGTGTGCCTTCGGCATGACCTCAGGCAAGTTCCTCGGTTTCCTGGTGTCACAAAGGGGCATAGAAGTCAACCTCGACCAGATCAAAGCTATTAAGGGAATACCCGAACTACTGACCAATAAGAAACAAGTACAAAAATTGACCGGCCATATAGCCGCCCTGTCGAGATTCATCTCTCGATCCTTCGATAGATGCCACAAATTTTTCAACGTACTAAAAAAAGACAACGGGCTCCAGTGGAACTCGGAATGCATTGAGGCCTTAAGGGAGCTAAAGGCATATATGTCCTCGCCTCAACGGCTAGCCAAAGCAGAACGCAGCAAACGCCTCCTGGTATATTTGGCCGTGTCAGAAGTAGCGGGGAGTGTAGTACTGGTCCGTGAAAATAAAGGTATGCAATCTCCAATTTACTATATTAGTAAAACCCCGATCGATGCTAAAACGAGGTATCCCCACCTCGAAAAGCTAGCTCTGGCATTGGTCATAGCTTCACGAAAGCTTAGACCTTATTTTCAGTGCCATCCCATATCGGTAGTCACGACCTTTCCCCTTAGAAGCATCTTACATAAGCCCGAACTATCAGGAAGGTTAGCGAAATGGGCCATCGAGCTGAGTGAGCACGGTATCACATATCAGACACGAACGACGATAAAGTCACAAGTACTAGCTGGCTTCGTCGCAGACTTCAGCACCAAGATAACGCCTGAAGTCGAGCATAAAACTGCTCGTACTACCCCCAACCTACCCGACCTATGGGTCTTATACACCGACGGCGCTTCTAACGCGTCAGGTTCTGGACTGGGACTTGTACTCGAAGTCCCAACGGGCGAGGCCATCCGCCAATCCATACGGTGCCCCAATATGACTAACAACGAGGCTGAGTATGAGGCTGTAATTGCATGACTGAAACTAGCTCTCAAGTAGGGAACACAATGAGTCATCCTCTGATGCGACTCACAACTCGTCGTCAACTAAGTCACAGGGACATACCAAATCAAGGAACAAAGGCTACAAAAGTACCAAACAGAAATCCATAAACTACTGCCATAATTCGAAGAATGTCACTTCGATCAAATACCTCGAGCTCAAAACGCCGAGGCAGACGGCCTCACTAAACTAGCAGCAACAACAAAAAGCATGAATGGAAAAGAGAGCGTAGTCACACTACTCCACTCGTCGATAAACAAACCTGAGGTACACTCTGTAAACTTAACATGGAACTGGCGCAAACGTTTTATAACCTACTTGCAGGAGGGAATACTTCCACCAGAGAAGAGGCCAAAAAGCTTCGAATGCAGGCGGCCAGGTACAACCTCATCGACAACGACTAATACAAAAGGACGTTCGGCGGCCCCTTGGAAAAATGCGTGAGACCAACCCAAACAAGACGAGTACTCAAGGAAGTACATGTGGGCCACTGCGGTGCCCATACCGGCAATCGATCCCTCGTCAAATGCCTCATACGAGATGGCTATTATTGGCCCACCATGAAAAAGGAAGCCACCGAGTTCGTCAAAAAATGCGAACAATGTCAGAAGTACGCCCCTACGATACACCAAGCGGGCGAGTATCTCCATTCAGTCACATCGCCCTGGCCATTCATCAAATGGGGAATCGACATCGTGGGACCACTCCCAGTAGAACAAGGTAATGTACGTTTCCTTTTAGTTTTAACTGACCACTTTTCCAAATGGGCAGAAGCAGCTGCGTTCGCCCAAATACGGGAACAGGAAGTCATCACATTCATATGGATGAACATTATATGTCGCTTCTGCATCCCCAAGGAGATCAGCTGTGATAACGAACCACAGTTCATCGGGAAAAAGACCGCCGAATTTTTTGAAAAATGGCACATCAAGCGAATAGTCTCCACGCCATATCATCCCGCAGGAAAAGGTCAAGCCGAATCCTCTAACAAAACAATATTAAACATCATGAAAAAAAAACTCGAAGACGCCAAGGGGGTGTTATGGGCATATTGCACTACGCCAAAGACAAGCAGGGGAAACTCCATACTCATTGGTCTATGGGACTGATGTAGTTATACCAGTTGAGGTCGGGGAACCAAGCCTGAGATACTCCAATGAGAGTGGACCAAGCAACAACGAGAACAGGAGGCAAGACCTCGACGAAGTATAAGAGAGAAGAGATATGTCCTACATAAGAACGATCTCCCAAAAATAACAAACAGAACGATATTACTACAAAAAGGCCAAAGTCAAACTACTCAAAGTCGGGGACTACGTACTCAAGAAAGCTAGGAACCAACTGGGACAGACCATACAAAATCACAGCAGCACTTAACAAAGGGTCATTACAACTAGAAAAAATGGAGGGAAAGCTACTACCAAACAATTGGAACGTCGTTCACACCAGGTACTTCTACTTCTGAAAACAGACGTCGTCCAAGTCGTACTCTTTTTCTCTCACCCGTTTTTTTATCCCTAGTTGGGTTTTACTGAGGAGGTTTTTAATTAGGTGCTGAAGGTGGCGTCTCGAAGTCCAAGTGCATTATTCATCACTCCGTCTATAGACTACTCCAAGCAGACCGATAAAGGGACTAGGTAGACGGAGAACTTCTCAAATGTATGTACTAAGAAAAGAATGTAACATTCTCCAATAAAATGAATAAACAAAGCAACATGCAACATTTTTCTCACAACTCCAAATCGCTCTACATTCTACACTTACATTCGACCTCGCTCGAATTATTCACATTCGACCTCACTCGAATTACTCACATTCGACCTCGCTCGAATTACTCACATACGACCTCGCTCGAATTACTCACATCCGACCTCGCTCGAATTACTCACATCCGACCTTGCTCGAGTTACTCACATCCAACCTCGCTCGAGTTACTCACATTCGATCTCGCTCAAATTACCCACATCCGACCTCGCCCAAATTACTCACATCCGACCTTTCTCGAATTACTCACATCCGATCTCCCTCGAATTACTCACATCCGACCTCCCTCGAATTACTCATATCCGACCTTGCTCGAATTATTCACATCCGACCTCGCTCGAATTACTCACATTCGACAACGCTCGAATAACACACATCCGACCTGGCTCGAATTACTCACATCCGACCCCGCTTGAATTACTTGCGCTCTACTAAACATTGACCTCAAGGCCAGTCTACGATCAGCCTCTCGGGAATAGCATCACGATAGAATACAAGAAAACGTTAGTCCAAAGGCATATAACAAAAGGTAACCATCCCATTACAATTGATAGGGATTACATTACTCGATTTATACAAAGGGCCCGAGTATGCCCTCACAAAAGTAGAAAAACAACCAAAAACTAAGTACAAAGGGTTTTACGCCACATCATCCCTATCAGCATATTCGTTGTCCTTACCAAGGATCAGAAGCAAGCCCCTCCACGGTATCTTCATCATCTTCTCCGCCAGGTATATCGGGAGCATAGCCACAAGCTTCACGAGCTGCCCACGCCTTAACATAAGCATTGGTAAGCTCCTCTTCAGAAAACTTCCCAACAACCCCCAAAGATTTGTATACGTCAAGCTGACCCTCAAGGTAAACCCACATCTCATACAACTCCCGCGATACATTCACATTGGTAGAATGTTGAGAAGTAAACGGTAGTGCCCACTACTCCTTCTCGGTCTTCAAGAGTATGATCTGCTCATTCAGCCCGGACAACTCCACCTCTAGGTTCCCAACCTGCTCTTCTAACCTCGCCACGTTAAGCGATTATGTCTCCACATCACCTGCTCGCTCAGACCTACAGACGCACAGGGTACCTGCCAAAGCTACCACCTCCGTCACTGAGGCCATCCTAGTCCTCTCAGACAGGTCCAACTCCTTGACCTTCACAATCAGCTCGTCTCTCAAATCAGCGATTCTTGCCTCACTTTGATCCAGCTCAACCTGTAAGGACACCACCCGCGCCTCGAGATCTGCGTTCTCAGCCATTATCCCCTTGTTCAGTTCAAGCTCGTCCTCTTTGGACTTCAGCATCTCTTCCAACACACTGCATCGACTAATAGCCTTCATCAGCTCCTCGTCCTTCCTCTAGATGAAGGCTTGTACCTCTTCGGGTTCAATGTCAGAACCGGAGTTGGCATCCCCTGCGGAGACGTCACTATCATTCGTTGATGCCAATGAAGAACCACCTTTGACAACCCGCACGAGCTCTTCGCCACAACCAGCTCCCTCGACCCCAGAAGGCCCCTCATTCACAACAGCATCCGGCGTAATAGCCGCCTCTGCGACTGGAAATGACTCAGGCCCCACCTCAAGAGCCATGACTCTTTCCGTTTCATCAACAACCACGACCTTCCCCGATTCTACTCTCCGCCTATTCCTTGAAGACGGCTCCTCGTCATAAGATGGCTCAGCGGCAAGAAGGAGGACTTGCTGAGACGAGACCTTATCCGGGAGAAAAATGTCTAAAGTGCTGGGCTCCCCTACCCGCAAAGTCCGATCCTGACCTCGCACAGACTCGACTAAAGTGAACTCCATTGCGGCCGAGGTCACCTACTGACAAAAGGCAAGAGTGGGGGTCTTCGCTTTTTTAGAAACCCGTCGACCTGAAACCAACAAGGAGTCAAGTCAGAAAATAATAAAAGGTGAAGCCACACGAGAGAATTAAGAACACTTACAAGACGAGGTCTTAGGCCCATATCACTTATGAAAAGATGCCCAATCACAAACTCCCACGGTATGAAGCAACACGCGAGTCACCCAATCCTCTATATCCAAGACGATAGAAGGGGAACGCCTCACAGCTAAAAATGAAAAGACAGCGAACGTGTCAAAAATAAATTAAAAAAAAACAAAGAATAACGGAGAGTACGAGGAAATACTTACGATTGTAATTCCATTTCTCAGGAAACCCAGTCGGGTCTGCCACTACATGCTCGGTTCTAACAAAGAAGTATTTGCACCAGAACAACCAACTCGCCTTATCATCCATCCCGGCCACCAATACCTTCGTTCCGCGATACCCTAAATGTATCAAAGTACCTCTGAAGAAGGTAGGTGAGAACAAGTGTAGTAGGTGGCGGAGATCGACCGTGAAACAAGCTAGTTCCGCATACTTAGCAAGCATTAAGAAGACCTTATACAAGTAAGGAGAAGGCTATGCTGGGCAAACGCCATAAAAGTGACAAAATTCCTAAGCCAACTGAGGAAGCGGGAGGGTGTAGCCGATCACGAACGGGTAAGCCTAAAAAGCGCAGTACCCTGACCGGTGAACATGAACTATATCGCCCTCCGTATGGATAATCTCCACGTGAGGAGGGACGCGGTACTTAACCCGCATGTCAGCTAACTCGGCCTCCCCCAATTCAGAAATTTTGGGTACAGGAGCGGGGGTAGGTTCTTTATGAAAATCATTCCTAACCGCAGGATTTTTAGGCATCACATCTTCAACGGTGGGAAAGATGTTGTCTCCTTCAACCGAAGCCTCCTCACCAGCAGGAGGAATGGCTACCGACAAAGGGGTAGAATCGGATACTTCATCATGACTATGAGCAGAAGTTGACATACCAACATTATGGTATACACGCAACGAGATAAGGGAAAGGGGCTGGTGACTAGGAGAGAATGAAAATCGAAAGTGAAGAAACCACAAGAAATAAAGAAACTCACAAAGAAATATGTGCTTAAGAAGAGGAAAACGGTGAAAATTTCAAATGAGGAACCCCTCTCCCCTATTTATAGGAATGAGTGGCATCAAAATCGAGGCCGAAAGCCGTCAATGGCACCAAAATCGAAGCACCAACGATGCATACTCCGCATTCAGAAGATGCGTAATGATGAAGCGCGTGACGATGATGACATATGATGTCACCTACGCCAGTCGTAGCCCCGCCAGAAAACAATAATTTGGCTTCGACCAAACCAACCATCACGACCAAATTTCTCTCATAACGAGCATGATGTAATATGCTCATCGAGGGCATGGAGGGCCACAACCTCAATAAACGGAGGGACTAACTGTATTGGTCAAAACTTTGACTGAACATGATAACCTCGTTGGTCGTGGTCGAAATCTAATTCGGCCACGGATTAAATGTGAGGAGCCTCCTTCAAGAGAGGCCGACGTTTTGTCGAACAAATGAGTAGATAGAAACGGTAAGATATGCTTAGGTTAGGAAGAGAGAATATTGGAATATTCTCTAGCTTGCACTTTTTTAGGATTTCTAAAGAATGTTCCCTATATATATGAAGAGGAAAAGAGAAGGAGGGGGATCTGGAACCCTCTGAAAGAAAACACACTTGTAACTTTGACTATTGAGAATATACTAACTTGTCTTTTCTACTGATTCTTGAATTTGGGGATACCTTTTCATCTACAAGATCCAAGAATCCTGTATTCATCCATGTTTGCCATTATTCATACTACTGACAAATGATTGATTGGCCCTAGTCACTCTACATTTGGGTGATATATTCTTCTTTATTATATTTATTGCTATTGCATGAATTTAATCTACATCTCCCCTTGAGTATTCATTGGCAATCATTATACAGGTCTGGCTTGCATTTACTAATGCGACACATAAACTCATTCCATTCAATATTAAACTCTCAGATATAATAGTCATTAATATTAACTAGGATTAACCCTTCATCACATTCATCAACTCGTTTAAAGAAAGAATTAACGGATTTTTGACAAAACAAGAGCTAAATCTTACATAGCGCGACAAAACTATAATAAATTCATACACCAAATTAAATTAGGTGCAATAACTGATATATTTCCTGTTTCATTTTGTGTCTTAATTATTTTTCTTGTATACGAAAATTCAGAATATATATATATATATATATATATATATATATATATATATATATATATATATATATATATATATATATATATATATATATATATATATACACACACGCCTTTGTACCTCATGGTCTTAAATATGCCATATCACGCTTGTAAAGAATTGCTATTTATTAAGGATAAAATGACAATGTTGACTAAATATAAAAAGTAACATTCTTATACAGACTAAAAAGGAAAATAAGACGCATCAAAGAAATGCCAAATAGCAGACAGAAATCAGATTACAAATAATAGTAACAATAAGGGAAACACGAATGGCAACGATAAATAACCAAGTAATTAAACAACAACATAGTTGGGGTATGAATGAAGTGTAAATGTACCCGAGTAGGGAAAACGATGTCAAGTCAACCAATCAAGTCATTTCTAATACACAATTTTGACAATCCCACTTATCACAATCTCATATCACAAATCACAACTTCCAAACCTTTGACACACATTGCACCTTGTGCCCACATCTTTCCATGTCACTTTGCATGGAAGAATCCCCGTGCTACTCGGTGTGTAATATCCTTGTCAAATGCTAATTAGGATGTTCACGGAATTTTACTTATATATCATAAAGTAAAAATTACAGTTTCTAGATCAAGTAGGAAATCAATGAGAATAATGGGTTTATTTTATAAATCATTGGGGTGAAGAACAATAACATTTTTAAGTAAAATATAGTATCGAACAAGCTATTGAAGTTAATATAGAATTTATTAAATTAAAACATAATAAAAATTCTTTTTATGTAAAATAGAAACCTCAGACAAGCCAAGGAGATTAAGTTGAGAAATAAATTGAAGTAAAATATGACAACTATTAGAAATTGTATGCACCGAAATAAACGACGAATTTTAATTTAAATTCACACAAGGCAGCATGATATTAATTCTTTTATTTATAATCATTATATCACTAATAACTCAGCAGGAAAAGAGGTAATGACTCAACATAGTAAATTCACCTAGAATATCAATTTACCAGAATAATAGTATTAGGAAAAGATCTCAGGAAATGACGGCAAGGTGATAAGTCAATGACAATAACTCAATCCTCGAAAAATAGTGAAGAACCAGAAATACAAATTCTCATAATCTTGTACGAAAGAATCGAATCCAAAGAAACAAAATAGGGAATACAAAACATAAAATATGTTGTGGCGTGCAACCCGATCCCACCATATAATATCAATATCAAAATTCGCCCTTATTTCACCTGTTGTGGCATGCAACCCGATCCCACCGTACAATATCAATATCATTACAATAAATAAAATATGTTGCGGTGCTCAAGCCGTTCCCACAATATAATATCAATATTATATTTCACCCTTATTTCACCATAACAGTCCACCCTTATTTCACTTGTTGGGCTTGCAACCCAATCCCACCGTACAATAACAGTATCACAATATAAATATCCTCCCTTATTTCACTACCTCCCTTATTTCACATGTTGCGACGTGCAACTCGATTCCCCGTACAATAATTTAAATCAACAGCAACAATTCAATAACTCCATTTACAAGAATTTGTACAATCAAGAGTATCAGTACACGACAACAAAGGAACCACATAAAACCGAAGGAATACAACAAACTTTATAAAAATGACTGGACAGGTAGAGTACGTGATAACTATATATGCAATCGCAAAATTAGGACATGTAGCAGATAAGCACAAGGTCATAGAAGAAACTTAACAGTTAAGAGGTAACAAGTCAATAAGGAAGGCAATAACCTTAACTAATGCATATAAGGGCTAGTTAACGAGTAGGAAGTACAGTAGGTGCTAACAACGTCAAATAGGGAACGTAAGAGCAGGCTAACAACGAGATATCACATATTATGACAATTCAATTAAAGGCATGGAAAGCCACTAGACAATTCAAACCGGTCAAATACCATATATTGACCGTGTACCCACTCGTTACCTTGCGTACACGGCTTTCACATAACAAGATATCACAATTTACTCAATTCCTAAGGGGTAGTTTCCCCCACAAAAAGTTAGACAAGGCACTTACCTCAATTAGGCCAAATTAATACTCAAATTAGCTTTTCCTTTATAAATTTACCTCCGCTCGGCTCAATGCTCAATCTAGCCAAAGATGGCTTGAATATATTAAACAATGCAAGAGAAAATAATTTCAATTAACAAAGCTATGATCCTTACAATTTGCAAAAAGTCAACAAAACACAACCCCCCGGCTCGCACCTCGGAATCAAATGAAATTTAGAAAACTCGAACACTCATTCCGATACGAGTTCAATCATACAAAAAATTATAATTTCCGATATCAATTCGTCCTTCAAATCATCATTTTTCATTTTGAAAGATTTTATAATTTTTCTCAAATTTTCCTTTAGGTTCCCATGAATTTGATGTTAAATCTAATGATAAAAAAATATACGTTGTTGATTTCAGACTCCTCCTATAGAATTGAAAATTGATTAGAGGTACTTATCCAATGGTTTAACATGAAAATCCTTCCACAAAATCGCCTCCCATCGAGGTTAGGGTTCAAAACATGATAAAATGAAGCTAAGTCCCGAAATGGAAGTCTTAATACCAGCCTCAGATGTCGCATTTGCGATATTCGGATCGCAAATGCGACAAAGGTATCGGAAAAGCGAAGGCTGACCAGCTCTGTCAAAGTCGCAAATGTGACACTAGACTCAGAAATGCGAGCTCAGAGTTTTTGCAAAAGCGACTATTTGTGTCGCAAATGCAGAGCTGCATAATCGCAAATGCGATGGAATATTTCGTAAATGCAAACTCCCTAGCCCCAGCCCATCGTTGCAAAAGAGAGAATGATCTCACAAATGCAATGAAAACCTCGCAAATGCGAGAACAAAGACACCAACATTCTTTCAACACTCTGAAACTCGTACAAAACTCATCCGAACCCTCAGGGCTATAAACCAAACATCCTCGCAAGTCCAAAAACATAACACGAACTCACTCGAGTGATCAAAACATCAAAATAACCTCTAGAATTACGAATCGGATACCAAAACACATGAAAATCACAATGAACTTCAAGAAATTTTAGAATCGCAACCGAGCGTCTGAACCATATCAAATCAACTCCAAATGACGCTAAATTTTGCAGGCAAGTTTCAAATGACGAAACAAACCTATTCTAAGTGGTGAAACCAAGTCCCGACCCTATAGCCTTAAAGTCAAACCATGGTCAAACTTAGGAAAATTCTAAACTTATACATTTCCAATTTTCGCGAAATGATGCCGAAATCTTTTAGAGACATCCAAATGAAATTCTGGACATACACCCAAGTCCAAAATTACCATCTGGACCTACTGGAACTGTAGAATCCGATTCGAGATCAAATACTCAAAAGTCAAACGTTGGTTAATTCTTTCAACTTCGAGCTTCTCAAATGAGACTCACTCCTAAAAAAAGTCCTTTCCGAACCTCTCAAAAACCCGAAGCGATGATGCACGCAAGTCATAATACACTGTTTGAAGCTACTCATCACCTCAAACTGCCGAGCCGGACACAATTACTCAAAACGACCGGTCGGGTCGTTACAAAATTTTACACTATCAAGTCATCTATAATGCAATTATAGATAATTGTCCATGAATAAATGAAATTAGACCTTGAAAATAAGACTACTATAATATATGTAATTACGTTGATAATGTAAAAATTGTTTCTATCGTCCGAGTTTATGGGATAAACCCGCTAAGCTAATGTGCCTTAACTTGGACAATGTGCAAAGAACATTTCCCGTTTCAACTTATTTTTCCCTTTCTTAATTAATCTATTATTTTTCTAATGGAAATTAACTCAAGGTCCTTATCACTTATTTTCACTCTGATTGATTTCAACAAATTATGTTACTTTTGATACTTGATTCCCTGTGTAAAAACAAATCCAATTTATCACTTTTACATTGCATAGAACGTCAACTACTATAAGTGTTCATAAGAATGTCTAGTCCAGGAAAGAACGAGCATCACATTTGGTTATTAGGAAAACTAATCAAGTTGTTGATGCGTAAAGTAATACTCCATCTATTTCAGTTTATGTGTAATTTAGCTTAAATTTACAATTTTATCTTTAATGAGAAACTTTTATAACCACACAAATACTCTGGCCCCTTTTTAACTTGTTTAGGATTGCAAATTCCAAAAGTCTTCATTTTTTCTTAAACTCCGTGTCCATTCAAACGGTTCACATAAACTGGAATAGAGGGAGTATATCTTTCGGACCAAAACTAAAGCCAAATATCTGATGCTTTTATTCCCTCTGGACAAATGGGAATTGAACTCGCTAGTTTTAATGAATTAACCAATTGTTTTGTAAGCTTTTTACATGGTACCAATGAGGATCCTGATGCCCTCTCTTCACATGCGAAAGTCCTCACGATATTAATATACAAGATAGGGATCAATGTCAAACTCGCTTCATATTCGAGACAAAATGATATTTTAATAAAAATATTACGTAGTAGTATTCAGTGTAATGCAATGGTTCACAACATCGTATTAAACACCAATATAGAAACATAAAATAAAATGAAAGCAACATATTATTGTTCAGGCAAATGCAATTAGCTTGGCCAAAAAAGTCAAGCTAGAGACTTAACAAAATTTATTACACTGTGACACACAACAAAATGACACTAACTGATTGTTGATGCAGTATTTAGTACTCTACAAACACAAAAAGTCATCATCTTATTTATATATATCAGTCCAAGTCAATCGTTGAGATTCTGAGATAATTCCTCATGATTAATGGCAAGGAGAATAGCAGTAGCAAGCATATTTTGCCCAATGATGATGTTTGTGTCCCCATTGGTATTTCTTACAAATTCCATATTTAGCTCCAAAATAGTGCTTGCAATGCTGGCTACATTTGTAAGAATAGTGGCAAGGCCCATGCCACTTGTGACTTTTCTTCCAGCAGTATTTTCCTTCTGCCATTTGCATTTCTGCATGAAATCGGGAAATTGAAAACTAAGAATATATAAGTACTTGAGATATAGCTAATACTTTGTATAATTGTTGAGACATGATTTAATACTTCAATTAAAAAAGGTACTCTCTCTTTCAGTTTAAACATTTAAATGATACGATCACATAACTCAACATAATATAAGAGTAGGAAGGAGGTCTTACGTTCAAATCTTAACGCCACCCAAAAAGTAAATATTTTCACATGTTTGGCTCATGAAAAAGAAACATACCGACAAATGAAGGTTGCAGTTTAATCTTTTAAATGAGATAATACTCAATAAAACAATAACGACCTAACATACTTTGGATGCTTAAACTCAATATTCCCCAACATTTACCTAACAAAATATCTTTCTTATTACAGCACAACCCATCAAAAAAGGAATTGTGTATAGAGAGGAAGTTGCAACATTGGTAAAAAGGTTTAGCAAAAAAGCATGCTTAGAAAAGTTTGACTCACCAGTAGCAGCAACAAGGAGAAGACAGAAGATGAGGGCAATGAAGGCTGTGTATTTGGCCATGGCTAATATTTATCTTTTGGATTTCTTAGTGAGGAAATTAGCAAATGAAATGGTGATATTTATAGTATATGAAACTCAATATTGCCAACTTAATTCTCTTTTTGACCAGTTCAAATTAAATATTAAGTAATTATCAAGTACATAAGCAAGTACAAAAAAAAAAAAAAAGAAGAGCGTCCATGCTATTTTATTTTATAATGAAACAGACTGTGAGAAACTTGAATGGATCAAGTATCAGGATAGTGATGATACGATTGCTGGATTCACGGTTAATTAAAAGAAAAAGAAAAATCTGTACTGTATAGCTGCTCCATCTACACTATACAACCACTCCAAAAAATAATAGTCACGTATAATTTTTATATTTAATATATAAAATACATATTTGATATAAAATTAATATATATTTTTTACATATTTGACTAGCGACGTTGGTATTTTTGCCGACTGGAAAAATATGCTAAAAGCCCTTAAAAATTTCGTGTGTGAAAGCCAAATGTGAACTCAAAATAAAAAGTTAAAAACTAAATATTTATAATTAGGCCACTTATAAGATAATTACAAATAATATTTATCAAAAATATTACTATATATGTATATAGTAATTTGATAAAATTGGCGACCAGCCTGCTGTAATGTGTTAATTATACTTCATAAAGTTCTTTTTACCATGTCAATATATATAACTTAAATAATATTATAATTCCATTTGATTTTGTTCAAAGTTGGAAGTTTAGTTACCTTAGATGATTTGGAATATTTGTTATGTATAAACACCTAAACAAGAACTACTTTTGAGGATCTTTGATTAATATATTAATGCTCCTAATATATTTAGGAGTTTGAACTGATCAAGCTCAAAAATAGTTGCTTCTAGTTTCAGAATTGGTGTTGCGACCGTGTACAAGTGGAAATGGTAAAACGAAAATACTAAAATATAAATTGTAGTAAACAATATTATCTTCCTCAAGTACATTATTTATGAAAATTACATTTAAGCATGTATCAAGATAGATAAATATTTTAGGTCTATTTGATCGATATTATACTTCTATTAAAATTCAAGTGATCCTACGAAAATGCTACTCGGTCGAGGTACCAGATTTGGAAAAGACAATATCAGATCATTGGCTTCAAAAGTCTCGACTAGGTCAAATTTCTCATTTTGTTCTTAGCTTTGGTAAAAACCCATTAAGTTAAACGAGAAGCCATTGAAAGTTTCTATGAAGAAAGTAGTGAAGCTTTTGAAAAACCAAAAACCTTTTGTTTGTTAAGGTGATGCATTTTGATAAGGTGCTTGCATGGTAAAATCGGTTTGTATTAAATACTTGAATAATAGCGCGATACATGGAATCAGAGACAGAGGAAAGCAAGGCAAATAGAACCAAGACTGGGGACCGCAGCTTCGGTTGGCACCGGGCAAATCCTTAAGGGAATATTGCAAATGAACACAAACGAATGTTTGCCACTCGATGGCATTCAATGAAGAATATTCTTCAGTATTAAATATACAATCCGTTATTGAGAATTTTTGTATTCATAGCCTGTCATTACACATCCATCAATTGTCTCCATAATTGTCATTTAGGAGGGGTTGATCATATGGCCTAGTTCCCTAGGTGCAGCTATAAATAGTGACTTCAACAACCATTGTAAAAGGCATGAATTTTCTGACAAACTTATGCTACATATTATTCTAAGCTCAATAATACTCTATTTTCTGTCTATTGATATTCTTATTATTGTCTTCAGAAACTCTGCTCCCTGAACCAAGCTATTTGCTGCCTTATCTCGATTTCAACGCTGAGTCTTGCATTTTATTTAATATATTTATCATTTTGGGATCAAATCAATTCTCTTGTCTATAAACCACGTTACACATTCAACTGTACCGTTTACCGGTAAACAGTTCCGCGCCCACCATGGGGCTTAGACAGTTGCATAATTGAGTCGATCCTAGCATCTATTGTTAATATGTTTAGTTCTTTGCTTTATAGCGAAAATCGCAAAAAATAGTAGACAACGATGTCAATATCGCACACAATGTTGATGTCCTAAGGAGATCAACTTCAACAAGAAAATTCAATCAGTGATACCCACAATGAGGAGGATGTAGCCATGCCGGTCCATCTCGGACAATATCCACGATACGTTCGGGAGGAAACTCCTGATGACGCTGAGTACGAGCTGATGGTAGGCTATAATTTCGTGTTTTAGTCGCTTATTACACTCTAAACTGCACTATATTTGTGTTTGAGCTTTATTTGGTAGTGTTTTACATTTATTGTGTGTTTTATGTCTTGTAAGAATGATTCTGAGTTATGTAAATGTTGTGGAGCTAATGCGAGCTATTTAAAACTTTGAAGTCTGAGTAAAAGCCCAAGGATTAAGCTGCGATCGAATTCGAAGGTCGAAAACTGAGTATACATAGAAAAAAGAAGAAAATAATAACAAAGAGGTGAAATAGTGCTTAGCACCTTTGCAATCCAACGTGACTAAAAAGACCTGCTAATTTCAAAATCATCATGCAAGAGACAGAAGCTAAAGAAGACAAACACAAAGAATCAAAGAAATGAGATAAGTGAGAGCTAGGCAAGAATCACAAAGAATTGAGCTTTGGAACTAAAATTGCAAAAGCAATAGCATAGGGCAGCAGAAACAATACAGTGGTGCGACGCGTCAAGAGAAAACCGCAGCAGAGTCAATTTTTCCATGTTTCCGGAAAACCCCACTAATGTGACGCACGCCGCATGCGTATTTATTAACTTTGCGTAGAAAAAAGTGTGTTGGTCCTGGCCCTGTCGTAACCCAAATCTTCCTCCGCAAGAGATCGTGATGTCACCTAATCTTAGGGACTAGGTAAACTTAATATTCATAGAAATAATAACAGTATTGAACTAACATCTGACAATAAGGAATAGAAATCTCCATACAATTTACAATTCCCAAAAACCGGTAGTACAAGTCATAAGCTCTACTAAGTTACTAGGAGGTCTACAAATACAACTGTTATGAAATAAGGACAAACAATATAAACACAACATCAGAAGGTGACTCCGAACATTGCGAACGCAGCAACAGGTTTAGCTTGAGTCTCCACAGCAAAATTCGTACAGCTAGCTAACGATCGACTGATTCCGGAATACCTAGATCTACAGAAAACTTTGCAGAAGGGTAGTATGAGTACACCACAGCGGTACCCAGTAAGTATCAAGACTAACTTCGGTAGAGTAGTGACGAGGAATAGTCAAGACACTTGCTGGACTAAATAACCTAAGCGAGTATAAGTGTAGAATTATCAGAGTACAATATCTCTATAAAGCTAGGCAGAATGATAACAATAATATGGTGCTTGCAATAAGAAATAGAAACAATAATTAGCAGCAGAACACAACAAGTAATAATATAGTAGAGTAAGCTGAACACAGTCTAAATCCGGTGAACGCAATTAAAAGAAGGGCAGATAGCAACTAGATGAAAATAACCACTTTCACACCAGGTTTTATCCAATAATCTCGACGAGGTACCGAACCTCAAACTATTCATAATTCACGGGTCCTAATTCATGAACCTTAAACACTTGGACGAAGGCGTATAACATCAGGATCCATTTTCTTGAATTGTTAGGGGTGATTCACTACGTGTATGCTTGTGCCAGTATTCTATCACAGTTCAAGCCAACTAATAAGTATAGAAACAATGAATGACACATAAGAAACGATCACCACAAAATAAACACGGTATAAGTCACATAGGGAAGGCACACCACAACACAACACAAATAACAACGATAATAATGCCCTTAGTCCATCACAAGTCATCACAACCAATCCTTGACATAGCCCACCTTGTCTCGCCACGTACGTAATAATAAAGTAAATGCCCGCCTTGTCTCGCCACACATGCATAATAATGTTTGCACCTTGTCTCGCCACATGCGCAACCCACATATATAGCCCGCCTTGTCACGCCGCATGTGCAAATATAAATAGTAATAATAGCACGGTAGAAACCTCATGCAACACAATGTAACATCAGCACGATAGAAACCTCGTGCATCACAATAACCACAGGGCGGTAGAAACCTCGTGCATCACAATAACAACCGCACGACAGAAACCTCGTGCATCACAACAACAAGTACAACAACAACAATGACAATAACACAAAATTACGGCAAATAAATCAACTCAAAAATTCTAGAACCCAAAGAAATGGAAGAAAAGAACTCACAAGGAAAGACACAATGGAAAATAACGATACCACCTAGCAATAACTCAACAAGGAAGAGATACGGTGTAGTAATGACCTCCACATAAGTGCAACGCAACAACATGGGAGATATCACGAGTCGATAATTCCAAATAAGGATAAGGTGACTATGATAAAGGATAATTAACTTCATTTAGGATTTAGCACTCACGAAAGAGGCACAACAATTACAATTAAGGATAAGCAACGAAAAGGATAATCATGCCCTCAATTAGAGATAAACAATTACAGAAGGGATAATAATAATTTTAAATAAAGATATGCAATTAGGAAAGGGTGGCATGGCAATTGAAGAGGCAACAACTTCAGTTAAGGCACATAAGAGTCAAATAGGCAATAATAGTGGAACATGAAGCAACTAATTCCAATAAAGACACGTAGAGGTGAAACTAGTAAATGGGGAACTTAACATAACAAAACAACTTCATATCTAATGAACATAAGAACCTAAAAGCCCTAAAAGATCAACTTTTCACAAATAAGCTTGAGCACATGCTCATCACCTCGTGTACAGGGACTTCACATGATACATTTAGTACCAAAGACTCAAATCCAAAGTAGTAGTTTCCCCCACACAAAGTTAGGCAAGATACTTACCTCAAAGAAGCTATACCATTACTCTAAAATGAACTTCTAGAGTGAAACAACCTCCGATCGTCTCAAATCTAGCCAAAATAACTTCAAACAACAAATAAAACTCACAGAAAACAATTCTAGATAATAAATCTTCGATCTTTAACAAAAACTAAAAAGTCAACCCTTGGGCTCGCACCTCGAAACCTAATAAAATTCATAAAACCCGAACACCACTCCGATACGAGTTCAACTATATCAAAATTATCAAATTCCGATAACGAATCGCCTTCCAAATCCTCATTATTCATTTTTCAAATTTTTTACAAATTTTCCAATCTTTTCACTTTGATTCTCACCATTTTGATATTAAAACTCAAATAAAATTGTGAAGTATATTTAGAAGTTGAACAAGGGCACTTACCCAACGATTGAAGATGAAATTCCTCTCTCAAAATCGCCCACTCTCGGACCTAGGGTTCAAAAATATCACAAAATGAAGCTAAAACCCGAATTACACAGCTGAAAACAAGCTGCAGATGTCGCATTTGCGATCCAGGGTTCGCAATTGCGAACCTTTGCAAAAACGAAGAAGCATTTGCAATTACGAACAAGAACATGTCTTGAAAAAGTCGCATTTGCGACAAAATGTTCGCAATTACGATAGAAATGTTCGCAATGGCGGCCACACCAGAAACTAGCAGTCTCCCCGACACTGAAATGAGCACAACTCCCTCATGCTATGTCCAAATTCGTTGATTCTTTTTGCTATGACTCCGTAATTATGATACGAATCTAATTATTCAATAAAAACTGAGTTTAGAGCTCATTTACTTAATTTAGTACCACTTATGCTTGAAAAACGACGTCGAAGCATCAATAACAAGCGCAACACAACCTAAACCTATCCGAAATCCAAGCCACTCGAGACCTCGTATGAACATAACAACAAGTCCCGTAACACAATATGGACCTACTCGAGGCCTTAAATCACATTAAATAACATTGAAATTATGAATCACACCTCAAATCGAACTTATAAATTTTCAAATCTTCCAACTTCCAAAACTCGTGCCGAAACATATCAAATCAACCCGGAATAACATCACATTTTGCTTGCAAATCCCAAATGACATAAAGGAGTCAATCCAACTCTCGGAATCACAATCCGAGCCCCATATCAACAAAGTCAACTCCCGGTCAAACCTGTTAACCTTCCAAAACTTCAACTTTCCAATTTTCGCCAAAATGCTTCAAATTATGCTACAGACCTCCAAATCCAAATTCGATTGCACGCATAAGTCCAAAATCACCATATAAAGCAATTGGAATCATAAAAAAACTATTTCAGAGTCGTTTTACACAAAAGTTAAATTCATGTCAACTCTTATCGCTTAAGCTTCCAAAGTTAGAATCCTTCTTCCAAATTGACTTCGAATCATCCGGTGACTGAACTCGACCATGCATGCAAGTCATAACACATAATACGAAGCTGTTCAAAACCTTATGATGCCGAACGATACCTTAATTCACAAAATGACCGGCCGGATCGTTACATCTTCCCCCTCTTAAACAAATGTTCGTTCGAGAACGTGCCAAGAATCATCCTGAAGTCATCAATTAATGAATGTATTCTTCCATCATACACCCGTGGGTGACCTCACGTCACCCCATCCCACATAGACCTGATGATGCGTGGCTAGAATTCATGATTATAAGCATTATATACCTTGCATTTTATGTGCTTTATTGATAAAAATACATGTCGTATGTGCCTAATGGGGTTTATTTTATGTGTAGGTGAATTGGAAATGGAAACGGAGCTAAACGGATGCAAATACGTCAAAAAATACGCGAAAGGAGACACCCGGGCGATAGCCGGGCGACAGAGCCAAACAGCCTGACCCAGCCTGGCGTTAGCCAGGCGTTTGGGCTGAAACGCCAGTCCCACCCTGGCGTTNAAAGGGGATTTTTGATGGAGGATTTCTGTGGAGGAACACACCACGCTTGAAAGAGGATTCTACTTAGTTTTTCTTCTCTTCTCTTCTTTTAGTTTTATAGTTTATTAGTTCTAGAGTTTTGGGTATTACATGAACGTTGTAGTTGAAGCTTGAATTATTCTTATTGTTTTATCTTAATTGGTTTGTTTATTCAATCTTGCGCTTAAATATTTAATTGCTTGATCACCAATTGAATACTATCCTGTGTAGTTTAGTGATTTTCTATGCTATCCTGTGTAGTCTAGAACTTGCCCCGTGTGTTAATCTAAGCGAAATTGTAGGTTATGCTAGTCTAGGAGATGACGTAGGTTAGCACTTAGTCTCTAAAAGAAATAAGGTGAGATATTGGGGAGTAGTGTTTGAGTGGAGCCATGTAAGGGCCTGTTGGTGCACTAAAAGAAAACTTTATGCAAAAGTCATTGGCCATTGAATTTTCATGTATGGAGTGTGCAGGAAAGAAAGAAAAAAATTAATTGTACAAAAAGATACACACCTCCAAGCCTCTATTAATGTGTGCTGGTGAAAATAGAGAAGTGCTTAATTAAAGAAAAAGGGCTATGTTGAA